>PVJC01019716.1:0-29924 GCA_004026665.1 Murina feae | reverse complement strand
AGAGAGGAAAGGAGAGGGAGAGAGAGAGAGAGAGAGAGAGAGAGAGAGAGAGAGAGAGAGAGAGAGAAACATCAATAATGAGAGAGAATCATTGATCAGCTGCCTCCTGCAGGCTTCCTACTAGGGATCAAGCCTGAAACCCTGGCATGTGCCCTTGACAAGAATTGAACCTGGGACCCTTCAGTTTGCAGGCCAATGCTCTATCCACTGAGCTAGAGCTCAAAGAGCATTTTTTATAACTCAGGTGTCTCCTGTTTAAAAGTATAAATTTGAAAGAGTGATTTTTATGATGAACTTGTATTTCTCAGGAATTTTATGTATAGATTGCAAAATGCTTGCTAGTTGTTCTGTGATATACCTCTAAAATGAGACTCAATAATCATGGTCTTATTACTACATAAAATTTCCTTCTAGTATATCACAGATAATCACTGCTGTAGCAAAAAAGCATGAATACCCAAAGGGAAAAATTTATGAGGAAGGTATTTGTTAACAGAGAGAAACTGAATAAGTACAAATCAAGAATAAATAGATTATTAGAAAAACTTCAGTAGTTTCTCAGTCAATATATGGTATCTATTTCTTTTGGAATTAAATCAGAATAGCTTGAAACATTCCAAACTAGTTTGTCTGACAAAAAGACTAAACTAGTTTTTATGGACTTTTGCAATTTAAAAATGAATTACATATGCATTTTATCATTTGATTGTTACATTTTTCCTGTAAGGTGTATAGGTTAATAATTATTATTTTATTATTTTACAGATTATATAACTAAAACTCAAAAAGGATGGTTGTCTAGTCACAGGAAGTAATTGATCTAAAGTCTAGAATTTTATTAAATTTTTTTTACAAATATCAACATTAGCAGATTTGAATAACTGAGTTTTAATAGTACATGGATTTTTCTGCTGTTTCCTATTTTAGGTTATTAAGCAAAAAGTGTTTTCTTAGAATATTTCAGTTATTTTTCATTTTGATTTCTATAGAATCATATAGAAGGTTAAGAATCAAGCTGCTTGCTCTGAAGTTGACAGATAATAAAGATAACTAATAGGAGATAAAACTATCTAAAAATGTTTTCTCTTGATATAAGTGATGATTAAACAGGAGATACACATGTAGAAAAATCAAGCTCTGTGTTTAAGTTTAGTATACTTCACTGTGTAAGATTTATCTTGATAACAAGGTAAAAATGAGTATATGCATTTTTTACATCTATAATAATTCCACACATACATGGGGAATTTTTCTATATATAAAATTAATGTTACAAGGGCAACTTGGTCCAAGTCTCACTTTATTGCATAGCCGAAGACAAGTTACATTTTTATGGTACATATGATCAACACTTCAAGAAGAATGTAAAACCCATTATTAGTCACGAGTAAAATAGTCAGCTTATACAATTACACCTTTTTGGAACTTGTTTTGCATTTTCCATTTCTAGTGCCTAAGAAGACCCATGGACACAGAAAAACACTCAATAAATAAATATGTCCTTCCTGGATGCCTGTCCAGTTAAGACCAGATACCTCACCAAAATCTATTTCTTCCCAATAGTGTGATTACTGCATGGAGGACACTGTCAGGGATTAAGGTTATAGATGCAGACATAGGAAATTGTCAAAGAGATAAGACAGATTTCATTAGCTGGAAGTGGCTAAAATTTGTTTCCTCTACAATAATAGTAAGGTCATGAGTCTGATTAATATATTCTTCTAACACTGGACTACATGTTCCACATGCATTGCTTTATTTACTCCTTGCAGAAGCTGTGTTAACTTATCAGTATCCCCATTGTACTCATGAGGAGACTTAGGTTCAGACAAGTTGAAGGATTTGCTAATGGCCACCTTTCTTGGAAGTACTGGCTTTGCAGCTAGAACTCAGATTTTCCTTAGTCTTGTTCATCTTTGATAAATAAAGCTTTGCAAGACAGTGGGAGGTAGGGAAAATGGGCTAGTCAGTGAATAGGGTTTGGCACCTAGATGAACAATAGTAGCTAAAGGATAGGAAACTGTTGACACCTAACTTTTCCCCCCATTAACCATTAACTTCTTAATAAAATTATAGTATACTACTTGATGATTTCTAGACTAGACATGATCACTTTCCCAATATGCTATTACCATAACCAGGTACCACAAATAATTTCCAAAATTTCTATTTCTAATAATGTGTATGCCATTTGATACATTCAGCACCCTGTTGTTTGACCTTAAATATCTATAAAGAGTTAGTAGCATCGCTCTCTCAAATATGTTAGGCTCATTTATAGCAGCTTGCTCTCTAAATTTTATAATCCAGAAGGAAAGAATAAAGAACTAAAAATATGTGGCACCATACACATTGCAAGCCATCTGTTATTGCAGATGCTGGGAAATACAGCCACCAACCCAGGTATCCTCCTTAGAACAGTAATCATCCGGGAGTTAAATCCTGGAGGCAGAACAGCAATTTCATGTTAAAATATTTCAATTCAGTGAAGCTCACACCATGTATGAGTGAGTAGGAGAATTTCTTGAATAATTCAAATGTCATTGCTTTTCTTTGTGTTCTCCATTGCTACGGTGCCAGCTGCCTGCCGCCTTTTAATTTTTATGATATTTGTAAGATGCATTTGCAAAATCTGCTTTAACATTTTACCTTTGACAGAAGCAGTATGGTTATATACAGTTGGGTCCAAATTGTCTTCATATTATGGAAGAAATATGTGGACTTCAAAATAATTATTTTCTTTAGGATAAACCATGAAAGACTTTTCAAGGATGCAGGATTTCTCCTGTAAACAATTTCAGCTTTCATTTATCTAACTGCCAGGAACCTAGGCTACTTCAGTGAATTGAATGGAAGTTTACTTTTCAAAATTAACTCTTTGGGACTACAGCTTATTACCTTACTGCATTGATAGGATCAATATTCAACAAATGTAAATGTACATCATGCTTAGAATCAAAGATTTTTAGAGGGTAGGTCATCTAAAGAATTATCATGTCTGATCACGTCAATCTGTGAATGCAAGAGTCAAGTCCTAGAAAAAAAAAAACCAAAACCAAAACAAAACAAAACTGTAGTATGTTTTGTCCTAAAATTGCAAAGCAGGGAAGTGGCGAAGTTGGGACTTGAACCAACATCCTTTGTACTGAATCCATTTCTCCAGGTGATTCTTTTAGGGTCATGACTGGTTAACAGAGGAAGAGCTGAGACCTTAGTTGGAAATATAAACATGCAAATTGTTTACAGATGAATTATACCATCTAGTGAGGCTTCTGTTCCTGTTTTCTACTCTTTCTTAGAGAAAAAGCCAAATGCCATTGGTCCTTGTTTATTCCACTTAAGAATTTAAGTTTATTATGAGAACATAAGGTTCAGTCTATGATTTTTCCACTAAAGGCCCCTTATCTAGAATGGCATTTTCATGACTTATTTGTAGGTTACTTTTGAATGTGTTCTCAGAGCAAGCAAAATATGCATGTTATCATAAATGTATTCAATTATTAGATGCCAGGAAGAGAAAACGCTAGTACATTCGGCCCTTATGTCTTATGCTTGAGTTTATCTCTTGTTATTTTCTCAGGAGTCCGATAAAAATAGGGAGCTACTCAGTTCTGACATGACAGCCACATTCCATGGTGAGAAATGAAGCTGTGAGGAGGGAGCCCGGCTCTCACTGCTTGCTCAACATTTCTTATCTTCTTTATAATTTTTTAAATTTATTTCAGAGAGGAAGGGAGAGGGAGGGAGGGAGAGAGGGAGGGAGAGAGAGAGAGAGAGAGAGAGAGAGAGAGAGAGAGAGAGAGAGAGAGAGAAATATCAATGATGAGAGAGTATCACTGATTGGCTGCCTCCTGAATGCCCCTGAGGATTGAGCCCACAGCCTGGACATGTGCCTGACCAGGAATCAAACCATGATTCCTGGTTCATAGGTCAATGCTCAACCACTGAGCCATGCCAGGTGGGCCTCAGCTCTCCTTGAGTGTCCACGATCTTCTTGCTCCCTAATCTGATTGGTGTTCTCACACTTTCCTGGGGGCCTTCCTGGTTATTTCTGTCCATGAAATAGGCCTCTCTGTTCTCTGAATCCTGCATCTTGTACAACCATTCAATGGAATTTACACAACTGTTTAAGAAGTATGTGAAGACTGCAATAACATAGAAAAGTGTGTGGTATATGAAGTAAAAAAAAGTAGGACACATAATTTTATATCACTATGGTAATTATAGAATGAAAAACCTTTGTACAAAAATGCTGGAAGCATTTACACAAATATATTTACAGTATTTTCACATGAGTAGTGGTATTTTAGGTGATTTAAAAGCACTTCCTACTTTTATATATTTTAGATATTTAAATATAATTTATTCATTTAACAAATATTTATAGAAGTCAAAATATGCATCAGGTTTCCTGCTAACTGTTGCAGACAAAATTGGGATGAGACAGGCAAAGAGATTTAGCTCACTTCATGCAAGGACTAATTTAAAAAGCAAACAATTAAAAAGCAACCAGAGGAAAATGGATTAAGTTCAATGAGGGGGGAAGGCAAATTTTGTGAACATAAGGAAGACCACCCTGAATTTAGAAGGCAAGGCAAGGAAGGAGGACTTACTAGTATTCAGCTGCAAATAATAGAAGTTACGATATAAAGTGTTTTGTTTTTTTTAAAATAAGAAATCTGATGGTTCATGTGTGTTTGATTGTGTCCCTGAAGAATGTAAGTTGAAGTCCTAACCCCTGTATATATGAACCTTATATGAAAATGGATTTTGTGACAGATGTAATTAAATTAAAATGAGGTCATTCTGGATTAGGGTGAGCCCTAAATTCAACGAAGGGAGAGATTTTCAGGGAGGCAGAGGAAACACATGCAGAGGGAAGAAAGTCTTGTGAAAATGGAGATAGACGCTAGAATGCTGTAGCTACCAACTAAGGAATACCAACGATCGTCAGGTATTCCTTGTTAGGGGCTTCAGAAGGAAACAATCCAGCCATCACCTTGATCTTGGACTTGCAGCCACATGAACTGTGAAAGGATGCATTTCTGTTGTTTTTGACTGTGCAGCTTAGGATAATTCTTTACAGCAACCCTGGGGAATCTGATCCAGAGCATGAACTTGGAAGTCCAAAATGTGGATGGAATTCAGAGTTAGTGTCACTCAATGGCTGCTATTCCATTTCTTCTCTCAGGGAACAACCATCTATGGCAGAATATAAAGAGGATGAAGGAGGTATCTATTGCAGTATCAATTTCTTTAGAATGAAGAAACAATTTCCCAGAGACCCTTCAAAATTTTTTCATTGTGTTTCATTAGCTCAAATTAAATAATATGCCTGTCTCCAAACCTGTATGTTTGGTTAAAGGAATACTGTGAATAACTTGGTGATGGCAATAATAGAGCATGGCTGTTTTACAATCAGGCCACCCCAGAGCATGTCGGGGTCCTCTATTGGGGCACATGGACTCTGGGGACAAAGTGGTATGGGTTCTGGATGGAGGTGGAAATCATGTGTGCTGGGGAGGCAGCAAAGAATGCCACTTTCCAGCTGCAGTCAAGGCTCAGCTGAAATGGGAAAATGGACAGGATTAAATGGCAAAATAGGGAACAGCAAGTGAGAAGGCTTATGAAGGTCTGGAATTTTTAGGAAAAACCACTGGGTTCTGTGGGAAAAGATTGGAATGCTGCAGGGTGGGGGTGGTGAGTAGGGCCTTACAGACTCCCAAAGTCACTTAGACATTATCTTAAGAACCATGAGAACGTTTTGAAGAGAATTATGTAGGCAGGTGATAATATCAGATATGTGTTTTCAATAGAGCTTCTAGCTTCAATATGATGAGTATATTTTAGATCTTAAATCTATGAATAACCCTATTGAGGGAGGAAAGTTATTGCCATCACTAAAGTAAGAGGGAATCATGGCCTATGTGCTGCCCTTCAAAATGGAAAGAAAGGGATGAATTTGGATCCATATGACATGAGCTGTGTGTTCACTATTAAATATTACAACATGGACATGTGAAGTAAGCAAGCAGGTATTTTTTTTTGTTTATTTGTTTTATTTATTCATCTTCCCCCCAAAATATAAGAGGTACACATTTACAGGTATTGGGTTGAGACATTCAGTAATGTTATCCCAGATTCAAGAATGTCACTCTTTCTTGTATATTATGTTGGTGTCACTCTCTTGCATATGACAACATTACCATCTCAGACATTATGTTTATATTTAAAGTCAATATAAGAGGGGAGGTAGGTACTAGTTATGCCTTAACATTTTCATTAAAAAAGAAAAGAATTCCGAGGAAGCT
The DNA here is from genome assembly GCA_004026665.1 of Murina feae. Taxonomy (NCBI): domain Eukaryota; kingdom Metazoa; phylum Chordata; class Mammalia; order Chiroptera; family Vespertilionidae; genus Murina; species Murina feae. The sequence continues at coordinate 23,613 of PVJC01019716.1, read as the reverse complement.
TCAATTTATCTCATTGAACACCCAACGGTATCCCTAACTGGCTAAGTAGATTGCACTCATAAATAAAATCAGGACTATTTTAGTACAGAATATGGGGGGATGATTATGGGTTATGCAACTGACAGTGTTTCCAATTCACTAATTAAGAAATCAGAAAGGGAGAAAAAGTATTTCCTAATTGTTTCCTATTACTTGTCAGTAATCTCTCTTACTTACAAGCCCAGAGGTTACTTGGACACTGCTAAGACAGAACAATAAAATGAGTAACTTAATATGACTGCACTTTGATGATGGCTTTTACATCCATTATTTGATGGGTTTCCCCTGCCATCTCTGTTTATCAAACACTGATTAGCATCAGGGCTCTAAGCCTCAAATTTACAAATAAATAAATAAATACATACATACATAAATCTTGGCTCTTCTGCTTATTTTCCATTTATACTCTGAATGAAAATAAACTACGTACATATTCTGTCAGGGTTGGTGAGTTTTGATAACACCAGACAAATTCTAAATTGAGAACGTACACTCCACTGTTGATTGTGAAGCACAAAGGCATAGCAGCGTAGACCTCTCTATAGTCATTCCCATATATGAAGGAAGGGAGCAGTGATGGTGGGGCTTGGGGACAGTCCTTTAGGTGACTTATTTAGCACCCTGTCACTGATGATGGTGTGTTTAGCCAAGTAAAATCTATCATACCTTAACCAAAATGTCTTACAAAGTGCAACATACAGGCAGATAGGAGGAAAGAGGGAAGAGATGGTGTGACTTTGTATAGTACTTATTACTAAACCATTTAAAAGCAATGATGCATGTTGGCCCTAAAGTTAGGATTGATAAAGCATTGAGTCTCTATATTTTACTCCTTTGGAAGAAGGACAGAGAGGGCAAGTAAAATCTGGGTCATACTCTGGCATACTTTGGCATCTACCACTTAGCAGAGGTCACATTTGTCTAACAAATACCAAGGTCTTTTGTGGAAGTATAGACTATCTGATTATGAACAAATATGTTATAGCACTTATAATCTAGTGTTTATTGATTGGTCTGTTCAGATTTAAGCCATCTAAAAGATAGTGTCATTTTAAATTGTGTGTGTGTGTGTGTGTGTGTGTTGTTTGATGTGAAATACTAAGTAATGTGCATTCATTCACCCATCCTTTCATTCAGTCACCAAATATTTGCATCCTCTGATTTTAAGAAAGTCACAAAAACCAGAATACTTACTTCTGAGTCAGTCTTACTAAGAGAGGCTTGCCTTGACATAATCTAATTACCTTAATCTCACTGGATAGTCAGAGATATTGTGCCAAAAATCCCTAGTTCTCACTTCTATTTACTTGCCCTCCAGTTCTGTGGCCCTTTGCGTGAGTGATGGGCACCACTGAACTGTCCTCTATCACCTGAGGTTGCTCTGGTATTTCTGCTTCTGACCATCAAACTTTAAAGCATGGGGAGGATCCTGAGCCAGCCCTGGAAGATGGTGCCATTTCTGATCCAGCACCTGCCTGTTTGCTCAGCCCCATAAACTGCTACCCACACAGTGGGCGAAGAATGCAATTACTGAAGCTTTGCTGGGTGGTTTAGCCCAATGCATTCAGCGGTGTTGGAAAGGGAGGGGCCGGCAAGGGGGAGAGCAAGTCAACAACCTTGGAGCTACCAGCACCGCAGTGCAGAATGACTAATTAAATTCCTTTTGTCTTTTCAATCAGAGCTTTCACATAAACAGCAAAGAGCATCTCTACTCGCTGCAAATCTGGTGTCTTGACAGCCCGATTTAATTTGGCCTCGCTTTCTGCCTGATGCGGGCTGACACGCAATCCGGGCTGGACTGGCATATCAGATGAATAGGATCGCAGGTGGGCTTTTCTCAGTTCCACCGGCTCCCTCTTTTCTGATCTCAGACAAGAATGGAGGTGCAAGGTTCTGCATCCAGGGACCAGGGATAAAGATGACACCTTCTCTTGAGAGGCAGCTTCTAAAAGCAGAGAGTGGCATTGAATTGACAGCGGACATTACTTTTCACCTTTCTTCTGCAGCTCAGAACAGTGGTAAAAGCCCAGCTCTGAATCGGATTCTGCCACTTCCCGGGGGTGCCCCCTTACTAACGTTATTTCACACCTCTTAGCCTCAGTTTTCTCATATCTAAAGTGGGGAAAATTAGTTCATACTTCACAGGGTTGCAATGAGAATAATTCCTAGCATTTCTTAGCAAAATATCTCACACAGACTAGGGACTGTTAAATGGTGTTAGCCACCAGCACAATATGTTGTAATTTAATGCTAATAATATTGCCAATAGTGTGCACTATCCCGTGATTCATAGATTAAAATGACATAGGCATTTGGGCGACACCATCCTACAGTTGGAGTCTGCTGAATGGAAACTGTGACTTTGACCTCTAAGAATCCTTCAGATTGTCATGCTTTATTCAGTATCAGTAGAATCATATTTTGCAGCAGCCTCTGTGGGGCCTTTGAGTACTAGCCTATAAAGAAACGGAAATCTCAGGAAACCGGGCATTTTGGATGTGTTATGAGGGCCCAGTTGGCAATCTGGGTGAGGGTAGAGGCCTATGATCCTTCACTGAATCGGCACTCCAGGAAACACATAGGAAGGGCCAGTGCTATTTCTGGTCCTTGCTTGCCTGTGTGATTCCTCTCACAGTGTCGCTTGCTCTTTAAATGTCACATCATGCAGATTTAGAGACAGGTTTGCATAGTAGCAAAGGAGAGTAATATAAAGTCTAGGAATCAATGGGGAATTCTAACCATTTTGTTTCTTTAAATGCAAAGGGAACAAGCAACTTTGGAAAACAAATGCATTTTCTGCCACCGAATGTTTCTGCTTATTGAAATTGGAGTAACAGAGGCTTTATGAATTGAGCAAAATAACTAGGAAAAAAAAACAACAGACATAAAAGGTACTTTTGTATACAAATAGCTACATCTGTAATATGCTTTCTTCAATGTGTGTATGTGTGTGTGTGTGCACCTTACATGTGTGTAACTCAATGTCTCCACCCCATCTGGTCTCTGGGGTCATTATTTCCTGTAATGTCTGCATTCCTGTACACTGGGTGGTCAGTGCTTGCTCAGGTGGGTGTACATGCTTGCCGCTGCTGCCCCCTGGATTTCTGTCCTTGTGTGTTGAGATGCCTCCAGTGCCGCTGCATTCTTTTCACCAACCCCAATTGCTTATCCCACCAGCTTTTTTGGATTAAGCATCACTCACCCATGATCAATTCATAAAACTAACTTTTACCAAGACTTACAAACAGTCCTAAAAAAGTAACAGTCTTAAAACTCAGTGCCCCAAAATATCTCAGTCTTTTCTAATAGGGTAACTTTTACTAAGTTTTGTTTTATTGAACCTCCTACCTGCCAATAAGTTATTATACTAGAAATTTTCTCCAACTGTCAAATTGAATAATTTCTTACCTTGCTCCTATTTCCTCCTCCACTACCACCACCCATCTCCACTTTCATTTTTAAAATTATTCTTTTGCAAAATTTTTTTATTGATTTCAGAGAGGAAGAGAGAGATAGAAACATCAATGATGAGAGAGAATCATTGATTGGCTGCCTCCTGCACACCCCCTTCTTGGAATTGAGCCTGCAACCAAGGCATGTGCCCTTGACCAGAATCAAACCTGAGACCCTTCAGTCCACAGGCCGATGTTCTATCCACTGAGCCAAACCGGCTAGGGCACCACTTTCATTTTTAAAGAATTAACGTTATTGTTACTTCGTTATTAAGTACTACAGGCCCAGCATGCATGTAGCTCACTTCCGCTTGCTTCAGATGATCACTCTGCCTATAGCTGCTGCTTATCGCTTGTTGCCCTGCCCTCCACTGTTCATAGTTCTCTGCCACTAGTAGTTTGCACCTCACCAGCCCTGTCCTGCCCACCAACAGAGCTGCTGCTCATTTGGTCATGATGGCATTAAGGCCTCATGGCCACAGGCCTTTTATTACTATAGACTAGGCGCCCAGTACACAAAAATTTATGTACTCAGGGGGTCCCTCAGCCCAGCCTGTGCCCTCTCACAGTCTGGGACCCCTTGGGGGATGTCCACCTGCTGACGTGCCTGGCCAGCCTGGGTGAGGGGCTGATGGCTGTTTGCAGGCTGGCCAAGCCCCCCAGTGGGGACCTTCATGCCATGGGGGTGTGGCCAGCCTGGGTGAGGGGCTGAGGGCTAATTTCAGGCTTCCCACAGTCCCTTCAGGGTTCAAGTCTCTACTGGGGTGCTTGGCCATCCTGGGTGAAGGGCTGAGGGTTGTTTTCAGGCGGCCCACAGTTCCCATTGGCCCAACATCCCAGCTAGGTTGGCTGGAATCAGGTTTTTGGATTTTTAAAATCTTCTATAATTGAAACTTTGTTGCCTTGAGCAGAGGCCTAGGCAGGAATAAAGACTCCTGTTTGCTTCAGCTCTGTGGCTTCTATAATTGAAACTTTGTTGCCTTGAGCAGAGGTCCAACCAGCCTAAGCAGGCAGTTTCCTCCATCACTGGTGCAATGGAGGCCTCCCATTTGCTCTAGCTCCATGGCTGCTGGCCACCATCTTGGCTGGGTTAATTTGCATACAGCCGCTCTGATTGGCTGGTGGGCGTGACTTGGCTGGAGGGCCTGGCTTCGATGTAACAGAGTGAGGGTCAATTTGCATATTACTCTTTTATTAGATTAGGTGTTTTAGCTTCCTTCTTCTATCATGTTCCAGAAGCATATGTGTATATTTTCAAAGTTGTTAAAGCACTATTCAAAGCCATAAGCTCACCTATCATGGGTTCTACTCACCATGTAGAGAGTTTGCAATGTGCCAGGAATTGCACCAAATTGCTCAATTAGTAAATCCTTGCAGAAAACCTTGGAGGGGAATACTATGATATTTGCCACCTTTCATTTGAGGAGACTGAGATTGGAGAAGGGAAGTAGTTGACAAAAGGTGGTAGTGGTCAAGTTGGGGATGAAGCCCAGTTGTCTGATTCTCATTCCTGTCACTGCAGTGCTCCCTGTATGTAGCTTTATATTAACTGGAATCACGGGAAGGTACTGGGCCACACAGAGGAATATTTGCTCATTCATAACGGATTCAGCCTTGCCCTGTGTCCCCATGTCAAACTCATTGGCTTGCCATTTGTTTTTTAACTTGTGTGCAGTAGGTGTTTGGTGCAAAGAGAACCAGAGAGGATCATGGTTGTATATATCCATATGTGATTATATATCACATTAAAAAAGAAAACAAGACTTTAAATATACCTGGGTCTCATTTTTTCTCACCTAGAAATTGGGCAAACAATAACTTTCTAACTCTCCTCTATATTGTGAATCACCAAAGTGGAATTTGAAGAAAATATGCAAAATGTCCTTGAAATTTTAAAAACGCTGGAGGAATTCTTGCCACAGAATTATTGTTATTAGTATTTTATTGAATTATTATTATTATTTTATATAGTTGCATATATCCATTTATGATTACAAATGACCAAAACCTATTTCCTTATCTTTCTGAGGCTTTGTTATTACTTTTTAAAAACCACAGTTCAATTTATGGTAAATTTAGCACAACATAAAAGATATTCATACTGCCCTAGTTGGCTTGGCTCAGTTGATCCTTCAGCCTGTAGACTGAAGGATCCTGGGTTTGATTCTGGCCAAGGCCACATGCCTGGGTTGCAGGCTGAATCCCCAGTGAGGGGCAAGCAGGAAGCAGCCAATCAATGATTCTCTTCCATCATTGATGTTTCTATCTCTCCTCCCTTCCTCTCTGAAATCAACAAAGAAATATATATTTTTAAAAGATATGCATACTAATTTATGAAGAAAAAGCTACTTAGGCATTGTTTCCCTAAATTCAATACCCTTTTTCTTGGCATCAAACTCTCAGCATAAGGCACAATTTGTCCTGCTCCATGTGGAAAACCTGAGAAAAAGCTGGTATCAGAGAAGTTTCTGACTTTCTCTCACTCATATTTTAGTAACTAACCCATGGGAACTTCCTCTATCCAAGTGCAAGCGTGCTGTTGGCCTTCGGGTTCATCTGAAGTGCTAGGATCATGGATTCTCTTTGCAGACTTTACTTTCTGGGATGAATTTCAAAGCAGGTTCATTGTCAAACATCCACCAGGATCACTTTGAGTGTGCCATGGATATTAGCGTTTAATTAGCATTGAAAAGTCAAAGACATATGCCCCTTTTTTACTTGAAAAGGAAATGGATTTTTAGTTCCATAACAATTCCATTTCTCTTAACCAATCACCTTCTACTGCTAGGAAGCAGAGAAAAGAAAGACCCCCAAACTCATTCTCCATCATCAGAGCCATTTCAATAATATTTCTATTAAATACACTACCCCTTGTTTCTAGGGGTTGCATGTCATGAGTATGTATCTTCTTTCTTGACATTCCTGAGTACTTACCATAGCATATGCCTGATAAATAGCAGCACTATAGCACCAGTTTTTTTTTTTTGGTTCCCAACATCAGTGTCACTTTGAGTAGCTGGAATTGCAGAGTGGCTTAGAGAGAAGTTGGGAAGGATGACAAAGCACCTCCATCAGTTAGTGACATGAAAGTCTTAACTTGTGCCCAAGTTCCAAAGAGTAGAACAACAAGGATACAACCAAGGTTATCAGCTTAGCAACACTCTGCCATCTCTGTGTACTTTGCCAGCTGCCAAGCAAAAACTTTAGTGAACAGTGCATTGCACAAAGTGAATGTAATTAAACAATGAGTAAATGAATAAATGGTTGATTAACATGAAGGGCAATTCAATCCTTAGTTTGACATTCCCCTCTCAAGCTGCATCCTCCCTTTAATTTCTTCTCTCCTTTGCTTCCATTCCTGAGGAATTTTGCAGCTCATGTCAAGCAGGAAGAGATTGCGTGCGCACACACACACACATGCATACACACGCACATACATACTTTGGCTAATCAGGTGGACAAAGAGTATACTGAGGTTTGTCCAATAGCATGTAAGCTCTTAAGAATGACCTTGGCTTTACCCAACAGCACTTAATTCAGCAACTGCTTTCACTGTTCAGTCTTACATAAAGCAACCCAGATTGAGGAGTAATTATTCTGTATTTTCTCACCTGTTGGTCTCAAAATTTTCACTTGTCCCTGGCTAAAGGCAGGGGGTTGTCTCCAGCAAAAGTTTTTCTTTACTAAAGACAATCATAGAGGAAATGAAGACAAAAGTTTAAACACAGAGAATATGGCCTTGGCTTCCCTGGCTTTCAGACGCACTAGCTTAAGAAGTACATACACAGGTCATCCTCTCAATTACAATTTATTCTCAGCCACAGGCCTATAAGAGAATAAAATGTTCTTTAATGAGATTTTCTAGAAGTGCTCAAAGACATAGAAACCTGAGTTGGTAACGTATTTCAAAAGACTGCAGAGTAGTTAGAAATGGCAAGTATCTGTAGAGTTTTTTTTCCTACTTCTTGAAAATGCCATAGGGCCTTTGATTATAAGTATATTATGTTTAAGTGGGGAAAAATATATACATATATTTGAATATATAGACAAATGCATGCATATTATATATAGCATATCACATGGATGTGTGTTAATATAGTAATATTTATATATACAAAATGGGAAAACATTTGGGCTTTATGCATCATGGAAATATTTCCTAACTAATTATACAGATTTCCGAGAGTTCAGTGTGCACCAGCTGACGTCTGGGTTTGAGCTGCAAACTGAATGACTAATACCATAAATAACAGAAAATGAGTAGGGCATTGTAAGGGACATCATTGTCCACAAACCCATTACCAAGGCGGTGCTAATGGTTGAAGGCCTTTGAAACTCTCATGAATAATGATGCTTTAGAGCCCAACAATGCCTGTAACTTTGCAACTTGAAATGCCTTTGAAAACAGGGCTGGCAGCCAATAAATTAACTTGTGGATAGGAAATTCAGATTGCATTGTGCTTCACCAAGTTTCCATGTTTGGTCCACTCACAGGTGAAGATTTGGAGTTATCTGCCCAGACCTCCTCATGCACACTCTTCTTCAAACTGCCTGGTTGATCAGAACTGAGAAGCCAAGGGCACGGCTGGCATATCACTGTTAAACGCAGGGCCAGTCAGACCCCAGCCTTCTCCTTCTGCTAAATGTATCGCATACATTTCTCTATTAGATTCCAGCAGCATTTTTTCTTCAGATGGATTTATTTTATTTCATTTTGTAGTTCAGAGCTCTCGATTTAGTATCAGACAGGCCAAGGTTTTAATTCCACTCCCAGCACCAGTTATGTGTCTTTGGGCAGTAGTTTTATTATTATTAATTATTGACACTATTACAGATGTTCACAATTTTCTCCCTCTTCCTCTCCACCCCCAGCCTTAACCACACTGTTGTCTATGTCCATGGGCTATGCATCTATGCATAGATGTCTGTGGTTAATCTCAACACTAGAGGAAGACTAGCTTGGTAAGAGAACATCTGATCTAATAAGTCTTATCACTCAGTTCCCACTAGTTCTTCCAGACCCTGTAACCTTCACCTCTTTCTCTCATTTGTTTATCTTCTATTAGACAGTGAACTCCTCAGAACAGATGCCATGTCCACATAGGCACTGAGCCCTCATAATTTATCATTTTAGTTAAAATCTACCTGCCCCAGGAACTTTTCAGCTATCTCTTCCATTTTCTGTGTTATCTGTCAGATGTTCTCTCTAACTTTATTATTCCACTAGAAACCCAGTGCACAAATTTGGGCATGGGTAGGGTCCCTCAGCCTAGCTGGCAATCAGAGCTGATCAGGACATCTCGCCCAGTCCCTATGGGAACCCGTCAGGGCTGGCCAAGGGGCGGAGGGACCGATCAGGGCCAGCTGGCAGGGGTGGGGGATGGCACTGTGGAGGGACCGCTGGAGGTTGGCCAGCCAGGGGAAGGGACCAAAGGAGGTTGGCTGTGGGAGTGCACTGACCACTGGAGGCAGCTCCTGCATTGAGCATCTGCCCCCTGGTGGTCAGTGCACATCATAGTGACTGGTCGACCAGTTGTTTGGTCATAATGGTCGCTTAGGCTTTTATATATAGACTAGAGACCCAGTGTACAAAAACTTGTGCACTCGGGGATGTCCTTCAGCATGGCCTGTGCCCTCTAGCAATCTGGGACCCCTCACGAGATGTCCACCTGCTGGCTTAGGCCTGTTCCCCAGGCAATCAGGCCTAAGCTGGCAGCCAGACATCCCTTTGGCAGCCTGGGGGCCCTTGGGGAATGTCCACTTGCCAGCGAGGAGCAGGCTTAAGCTGCAGTTGGACATTCTTAGCTCTGCTGAGGAGGCAGGAGAGGCTCCCACCACCACTGCTGTGCTGGAATCTATCAGCCTCTGGCCTGTGGCTGAGCAGAGCTCCCCCTGTGGGAGTGCACTGACCACCAGGGGGCAGCTCCTGCATTGAGCATCTGGCCCCTGGTCAGTGTGTGTCATAGTGACCAGTCATTCCCAGTCATTCTGCTGTTAGGGTCAATTCGCATATTACCCTTTTATTATATAGGATAGAGGCCTGGTGCATGGGTAGGGGTTGGCTGGATTGCCCTGAAGGGTGTCCCAGATCAGGGTGGGGTTTCTGCTGCAGTGCCTGGCCAGCCTGGGTGAGTGGCTGATGGCTGTTTGGAGGCTGGCCACAGCCCCTTCAAGGTGGGTATGTCCACCCTGGAGTGCCTGGTCAGCCTGGGAGAGTGGCTGATGGCTGTTTTCAGGCTGGCCATAGCCCCTTTCGGGAGGGGGTCCCTGCTGGGGTACCTGGCTAGCCTGGGTTAGGGACTGATGACTGTTTGCAGTGAGGCTGGTTGGAAACTGGTATCTGGGATTTATTTAACTTCTAAAGTTGAAACTTTGTTACTTTAACCAGAGCCCAGGTAGGGTTGTCCCTGACAACCCAGACTCCTAGCACTTCCTTGATCCCCTGGCTGGAAGCAGATATGCCCCCAATATTAAGCATCCAACACTTACAGGTTGAAAAATAAAAGAGAATGTTCCAGTCAGAAGGACACTCAAAACAATAGTCTGTTCCTTGTTTTATAGATATAGATGCCGTCTCATAGCAACCTGTGAGTGAGTTAGAACCACCATAACTCATGATGTTGTTACTTGAGCCTGTCTTTCCTTTAAGTCAGGCTGCCCCTCTTTGTGCTTAGATTTCAGAAGTTGTGAGGTATAATAAGGAACTGTGGCAGTACATTCAATAAGAAGAATTTTCAAAGTGGATTCTGGACTAGATTCTTCAGCCATTTTTAATGTGCTGTATTGCTTAAATCAAAGTGATCATCTCTTCTACCAATGTTTTCCTAAGAAGATAAAATCTGTGAGTTTGGATGTTCTAAAATAAAAGAGCAGAAGTGGGAGGAAAGAATGCCTCTTCTTTCACTTCTACTTCCAAGTAGGACACTCTCAAGAACCATCCAGTTTCTTCTTTAGAACAGATGCAGCTGAGATTGAGTGTGATGTCAATGGACTCTGTAGGTTGGGACTTGGTTGCACATATACTTGGTTGCTTTCTTTGTTGTCATGTGAAAAATTACTGTTAAGTCAGTTTCCAATTATCAACTGGAGGCAATCTTAACCCTATTTTCTACCTTTCCCCTGCTCCAGAAGGTATCTGACTGATCCTAAAACTTTCTACTAAATCAGAGGGTTATTGAACATTGGCTTATTTGTTCCTAAGATCTAGCTGGGGAGGTAAGTATCTATAAATAGTCATTCACTCAACTTTATTCTCTCACCTTGGAAGATAGGGTTTGATTGATATGCAAACACAGAATGTTTTTCTAATCATGGTAACCAGTAAATAATTATCTTAGATGGACACTAAATTTGAAAACAAGTACACACAGTATCTAGCCTTAGCATAACAAATGTTTCATTTCTATTTATTTTTTAAAAGAGGAACAGTCCTAACAATATTTGATAAGAAAATTCCCATTCACAGGCAGAATCCTCCTTGTTCTTTGTACTAATCTGCAGGTGAGACTTTTAAAAAACCGCCGCCTTGTGACAGCTATGGTGGTGGTAGTGGTTGTTGCTGTTAAAGGGTTTTCCAAAAGAAACAAAACCAAACACTAGTAAAGGTAGGAAAGGCAAATAGTATTTAGTGAAAGCCACTGCAATAGGGGAGAGAGTCCCGATTCAGTTAAGCTCAACTTCACCAAAACAATAGGCAGGAGACTTTGACATGTGGGGTGTGCCCAAGGGAAAGCACTGAAGAGTATTAAGGGGAATTGGGTCCATGTGATTTAGCTTTCTGGGTTCATAACTGGTGCTCATCCAGAGGAGAAGCAGACTTCTCTTGTCTGTGTGACAGGAGATAATTGTTCTAGTTGGAACAGGCACCCACTGAAGGTAGGCCCTTACCTTCCCACAGGGATGCTATGTGAGAGCTATTCCCTTGAATGCTTCCATTTCAGAGAGGTAGCTCTAGGTCCTTGGGATGTAGATGGTTTATGTTTCAAATGGGCAGAGAAACGGTATGTAATTGCAAGCTTTCTAAGGTAACTGCTCTAAGAGGGGGTTCAGGAGCTTGCCTATTGCCAGATTTTGGCTGAAACAAACAATAAATTCTCCTGGCTGTGTTGAGCTTTCTCAGGGAGGCATTTTAAGGGATTCTGGGGGTAATTCTAGAATACAGCCCTAAGCCTCAAGAAGCCATGCTAGAGTTTGATCACATCCCTTAGTGTAGGAATTTGGATGGAATCATTTGGTGCCAAGGGTTTTTTCTGTCCTTAGACTACTCTTGGTCAGGTATAGCCCTTGCTAGACCATTACATGTAATATTAAAAATCAGCCCCAAACCATGAAATTTTCTGTCTCTTTCAACATCTGAGGTAATGCAGGTTTATAGGAAATCACATGATTATTAATCGATGGCCCTAGGATTTGAAGACAGTTCTGTCTTCAAACGCAGAATCTTATTGAGTCTCTAAAATGTAAAATCTATAAAGTTGGTTATTTTTTAAGGTTCTTGTTTAAAGAAAAAAATTTTGATGTAGTATTTTTCTAACTTATAGCTACTTTTTGGATAGGTGTTTAAATGTTACATCTGTATACAATCTCTCTCTTATTTATTTATTTGTTTGTTTGTTTTCCATCTTTTAAATTGAATTAGAATAATATTCTCAAGAGCAATCCATGTTTTCACAAATGACAGTATTTCATCTTTTCTTATGGCTGAGTAGTATTTCATTCTCTATATGTACTACATCTTCTTTATATAATAATATTAAAGAACACTTGTTGTTTTCTGCCTGTTTTGGTTATTTTCATGTCTTGGCTACCATGAAAAATGCTGCAATGAACACAGGGGGACTATATCTTTACAATAAATGTTTTCAAATGTTGGGGGTAGATACCCAGAAGAGAGGTTGCTGAGTCATATGGTAACTCTATTCTTAATTTTTTGAAGAAGTTTCATGCTGTTTTCGATAGTTGCTGTAGTTTATATTGCCACCAGCAGTGAATAAGGGTTCCTTTTTCTCTACAACCTCTCTGATACATGTTTTTACCTGTCTTTATATATAATAGCCATTTAAGAGATATGAGGTAGAACCATAAAATTTCATTTATATGTGGGCTATAAAATTGAAAGCAACAAATGAACACACAAGACAAACAAACAAAAACACATAGACACAGACAACAGTATGGTGGTTACTAGAGAAAGGATGGGGAAAAGGAGGGAGTGTACGGAAAAGGGATTCCAATGTCTGGTGACAGGAGAAGATTTGATTTTGGGTAGTAAATACACAATGCAATATACAGATAATGTATTATAGAACTATATACCTGAAACCTGTAAAATTTTACTCATCAAAGTCACTCAAATAAATTTAATTTAAAAATTTAAAAATAAATGAATAAATTGAATTAGACTATTGAGTGAAGGAAAATGAAGAGAAAATGAAGTCAGTCTTTAATACTTGAATTCTCTCCATGCTCCTTAGTTTAATTTTCTCTACATATTCATGTTTTACTGTTTTTTTTTGTTTTTTTGTTTTTGTTTGTTTATTGTTGTTGTTTTGTTTGTGTTGTTTTGGTTTTTTTTTGGTTAGGACAAAAGGTGGTAAATAGTAGAGACAAAGAAAAATGAAAACATAATTAGGTGAAAGCAATTTAAGCATTACTCAAGGTTTGGCAAAATTCAAGGATTCTCAATCTTAGCACTATTAACATTTGAACAGGATAATTTTTTGTTATGGGAAACTATCCTGTACATTGTAAGATATTTAGAAGCATCTTTGGCCTCAACACTCTAGATGCCAATATTAATTTCCCCTATATTGTGATAACTAAAACTATCTCCAGATATTATCCAATGTCCCATTGGAGACAAAGTAAAATAAAATAAAAAATACAAGGTGAGATTCACTGGATAAAAGGAAAAAAATATTAAAAACACTTTACTTATGCCAGGCCAGTGGGGCTCAGTGGTTGAGTGTCAACCTATGAACCAGGAGGTTACAGTTCAATTTCTGGTCAGGGCACATGCCTGGGTTGCAGGCTCAATCCCCAGTGTGAGGTGTGCAGGAGATAACTAACCAATGATTCTCATCATTTATGTTTCTATCTTCCTCTCCCTCTCCCTTCCTCTCTGAAATCAATAAAAATATATTTAAACAAAAAATCAAACACTCTATTTATAATCTTTGTCCCAACTGCTTGCTCCTTTTTGGTGAGTCATGTTCTAAATTCCACCTTAGGCTTTGGATGCTGTCCTGCCCTGTTTCAAGTTCTGGCCAATATGCTCACAAACACGTTAGCTTAGCACTTCTGTGAACTCACTGCTTGGCCAAGGTGACAGTTCATTGCTGAGTCTTTGCTTTGTTGGGTTCTTTGTCTCTTCATTTAATTTCATTTGTCTTCTTTAAATTCTTTTTACATTGAAACACCACTATTTCCAGGCACCGAAGTGCTGTCCTGCCTGCCTCTCCAGCCTCCTTGCCTGGGATCTTCATGCCCCTTCTGGGCCCAGTAGAGTGCTGGCTGCCCAGCTGCTAGGCCATCCTGTACCTTTTCTGCTGCCCCATCTTTCTGCCTAGGGCTCTCACTCTTGAATGCCACTTAGAAATAAAGCCCCTCTCAGATATGCTTCAAAAATGAAAGTGTAAAAATCAACACCTAAAAAGAGTTAATTCTGACAAAATTATGGGGTCTGGAGAAATAAAACAAAACAAAACAAAACAAAAAAAAACAGAATGGATTTCCAGAAGGAAGTATGACAAATTAGCCTCATTGAGGATAACACACCTTTCTGCAGAAAATAAGTGTCATAGGATGCAGCAACCAAAGAAACAAAATTGAATTTTTTAAACTATTCCCCATTAGTTAATTTCTAGTTCAGTCACTTTTCTTTTTCCCTTCTCATGTTTGTACAGGCTCTTTCACGATTATTAATTGCTTTCCTAGTTTTATTAGGTGCATTATACATGCTCTGTGGTGGTGGGAATGTGTTAAGTACTGGTAGGTCTTAGATTGGGTCTCATTTTTTTTTTTTGATAGGATTGCATGGGCCACATAATAAAGAGCAGCTGAACAGATCCCTAAATTTCAGTTCTATAGTGGATTATGGGTAAACCAAAGACATCTTGCTGTTTTCCGCCTGCTTTGGTTTTGAATGAGATGGAAAGGATAAATCTGTTTTAATTCAGAATTCAAAGTAAGAAGAATACCCTAAGCATTGAATCAACAACCACAGGAATTAAACCAATAAATAAGCAAATCTTTCACATGTAGGAACTTTATTTTAAAGCTCTATTCCATTTCTAGCCACATTTCCCTGCTAACCACTTCTTTAACTAGCAAGCACTTAAGAAAATTTATGCCATTTAGTGGGAGTCTTGTTCATTGCAAAGTCTTTCCTGATTTAAAGCTAAGCCAGAGTAATTCAAAGAGACTTTGTTTTCTAAGGGAAGACAAATGGTATATCATTTCTTTTGTACTTTTATCTGAAAAGTACATGGAGATACTTACCAGTCCTCATGCTTATTTCATATTCATCAGAAGGCCCTGTTCTGTAAACAAATTTAAAGCAGAATAGCCTCTAGACACTTAATATACTTAAAATAAAATATATTTATCAAGGACTCACAACAGTTTTCAGCAATTGTGTATTTGCTAAAAGAAATCTTTTTAAATTTTTGGAAAAATTCTGTTTTTTGTTAGTGATAGAATTCTATTGCAAATAGGAGAAATATTGAATTGGTGGTGTATTTCTTTCTGACCTTTTCGTTATTGGTTACATTTGAGTATTAAATACATTTCTTGTTCAGAAAAAGCCATTGCTCTACTTAGTCTGGATTAGGTTTCTAGAGAACTAATTGGATCTTTTTCTCTCTAAAATGATTAGAAATCATTTACTGATGTCACAGACTACTACTTAACACCCAATGTACATATTGTGTTAACTTATTAATTGGAATATGTAAACATTTTTTCAGATATTTTTGGTTATAACTGGAAGTTTGGTGGTATATGTGATTTTTGCTTGTTTGTCCACATAAGAGAGGGCAAATGATTTAAGAAGAGGATTCTTGAACATGTTTAGAAGGGGAGCAATATTTCTACTACTGGTTAAGCAAATAGGAGGTAGTATCAAGACAGAATTTCTAAAGGGTCAGAATACATCACTATATGTTTGAAATAAAATCAGTGTTTTCAAGTGGAAGCCATAGAATTGGACTTTAGAGTAATCCCTTATTTAAGAAACTAAATAATAGCTAACGTAAAAACTCAACAAAATCAACAGTGATAAGTCTACTTTGCACAAAGTGGGAGATGTAGCTGTTATATTACCACATGATCATAAAGAGAAGGAAAGATCCATGGGCAAGCCACGGGTTTAGAATGGAAAAATCGCAACACCATAATCAATTGATTATCACTGTCATTCATTGTAATAATTTACAACTTCCTAACAGTGCAATACTTTGAATAAGCCAACTCATGGGATATAATCATCAACCATTTTTTAAAATCCTCCACTTTTTTATTTTTTATAAAAATTAGAAACAGCACATCTTCACCAGTAGGAATTAGATGAATAAGGTATGGTATATCCATGAAATGAAATTCTTTTTAGAATGGAGAAGATATATGGACTTTGAAAGATGTCTAGAGAGATTGTTATGTGAAAATAAAAAAGCCACTTACGGAACAAAGTATATTGTATAAGCCCCTTGGTAGAAAGATCAATTCAGTATATAAAATAGATAATACACAAAATCTGTGTATTAGATACTACACACCTAGATTATATTACTATACTAGACATTCTTTGCATGAAGAGATTCATGCAATAGGCCTTCCCTTCCCCTGGCTGCCAGCACCTGTTTCCTCTGGAACCTGGGACCCAGGCCAGACTGTTTTGGCCACTTGGGTCCTGGAGCCTCCAGTCTTGGCCACTCGGGCCCTGGAGACTCCAGTTTTCCCTGCTGCTGCTCCTCCGCTTTATGCCTACATATGCAAATTAACTGCCATCTTTGTTGGGTTAATTTACATACTTGCCTGATTGGCTGATGAGTGTAGTGAAGGGATGGTCAATTTACATGTTTATCTGTTATTAGGTAAGATTATATAAGTAGTATCTAATCTAATAAAAGAGTAATATGAAAATTAACCCTCACTCCATTACACCTAAGCCATGCCCACCAGCCAAGCCACACCCACCAGCCAGTCAGAGTGATGATATGGAAATTAACCCAGCCAAGATGGCGGCCGGCAGCCACGGTGCTAGAGCAAACAGGAGACCAGCGATGGAGGAAACTGCCTGCCTAGACTGGCTGTGGCTGTGCTCAAGGCAACAAAGTTTCAACTACAGAAGATAAATAAACCCCAGAAACCTGCTGCCAGCCAGCCTCGCTGGAACCTTGGGTCAATGGGAGCTGTGGCCAGCCTGCAAACAACCCTCAGCCTCTCACCCAGGCTGGACACACCCCCATGGGGTGAGGGTTCCCACTGGGGGGCTTGGCCAGCCTGCAAACAGCCATCAACCCCTCACCCAGGGTGGCCAGGCATGCCAGCAGGTGGACATCCCCCAAGGAGTCCCAGACTGCGAGAGGGCACAGGTCAAGCTGAGGGAAACCCCCCCCACCGAGTGCACAAATTTTTATGCACCAGGCCCCTAGTAATATATAATAGATAATGTTATCACTTTCAGTACAGTTCTTTTATAACTATTGTGGGTTGGGATTATAGAAGATGTTTATTTTTTCTTTATTCAGTTCTGAATGTGAATTGTTTACAGTAAGCATGCTGATATATAATACTAGGGGCCTGGTGCACAAAAATTTGTGCACTTCAGGGGGTCCCTCAGCCCGGTCTGTGTGTTCTTGGAGTCTGGGACCCCTCGGGGGATGTCCATCTGCTGGCATGCCTGGCCAACCTGGTGAGGGAATGATGGCTATTTGCAGGCTGGCCAAGCCTCCCAGTGGGAACCCTCACCCCATGGGAGTGTGGCCAGCCTGAGTGAGGGGCTGAGGGCCATTTTCAGGCTGCCCACAGCCCCTTCAGGGTTCAGGTCCCTACTGGGGTGCCTGGCCAGCCTGGGTGAGGGGCTGAGGATTGTTTGCAGGCTGGCCACAGCTCCCATTGACCCAAGGTCTCAGTGAGGCTGACTGGAAGCAGGTTTCTGGGGTTTATCTTCTATAATTGAAACTTTGTTGCCTTGAGCAGAGGCCACAGCTGGCCTAAGGAGGCAGTTTCCTCCATCGCTGGTCTCCTGTTTGCTCTAGCTCCATGGCTGCCAGCTGCCATCTTGGCTGGGTTAATTTGCATATCATTGCTGATTGGCAGGTGGGCGTGGCTTTGCTGGTGGGCGTGGCTTTGGTGTAATGGAATGAGGGTTAATTTGCATATTACTATTTTATTAGATTAGATAATATAATACATATAATTTATAACACAAAATATAAAAGAAATTAAGCAGATAATAAAGACTAGAAGAAAATATAATAACATGATTCCAATAGTTGTTTATTGTTGATAGAACTATAATTTTAAAAAATCATATGTGCTCTAATAAATTTTATTATGTTTTTATGTCATATGTTTTATTTGTTTTTTAAAATTTAATTTATTTAAACAGAACAAAAACAGTGCATCCATTTATCCAACCCCTACTCTCTGCCCCTGACAAGCTCTATTTGCTATAGCTATAGCCTTTTAAAAATAGTATTTTTAGATATTGCATATAGGAAAGATTATGTAATGTTTGTCTTTCTCTGTCTTATTTCCTTTAGCATAATGCTCTTGAGGTCCATCCAAGTTCTTGTAAATGGCAAGATTTCATTCTTTTTTATGGCTGAACACTATATATATATATATATATATATATATATATATATATATATAATCACAACATCTTTACCCATTCATTCCACATAGGCTGTTTCCATATCCTGGCTATCTATAATAATAAAAGCATAATATCCTAATTAGATCGGACATCCTTCTTGGTGGTTGGGGGCTGAGGTAAAGGAGGCGGCCACCAAAGTGGTGGGGGCTGAGGCAGATGTGACTGCAGCAGTGGTGGGGGCCTGAGCCCCTTGCATGAATTTTGTGTATCGGGCCTCTAGTTGTAAATAATGCTACAATGCTAAGGTGACCAGACGTCCCACTTTTGATGGAACAGTCCCAATTTTTAACAATTTGTCCCGCGTCCCACGGCGTTTTAAAAAAGTCCTGATTTTTGGAAAGAATGCATGACAAGCTAGGAAACAGCAGGAGAACAGGAAGGGAATATACAGTTTTCGGTGGCTACTTAGCCAGGGTATGAGTTTTATATTATTTTTGTTAATTTTATAATGTTAAACTTTAATAATAACAAATAATTGTTGAGAACTGTTGGTTACTTTATGTCTTAAAACACAGTCTCAATCAAGTAATTAAAATGAAATATCTATTGTCATAAAATAATTAAGATCCAAATTTGATTTAAAATTGAGTGAGGCTTTTTGACTTTCTAACCTGAATCTACAAGGCATCTTGAAATTGGCAAGAGAGCAATATTTTAGATTTCTTTTTTCTCCATCTCTCCTTCCAAGATCATTGACCTCTCTTTTCCATTTCCCTCTGCATTACTCCTACTCTTTGCCATCAGCATCTGGAACAAAGGCAAGAACAAGAGTAAAGGAAAAGGAAACTTCTCTGTGAGCCTTAAGGGGGGTTCACTGGTGCTCTCTGGGCTTACAGGTACTCAACACTGACACTTCCTTGGATGCTTCTCATCCATTTCAAGAAATCAACCACCCACAGTTCTCCTTACAGGAATAAAATATATCTCTCCTTCTGCTGATCCCTTCCTCTTTTCTCATCACTGAGAATCCATGTTGCTTCTGGTTTTTCCTACCTGAGGCCGATTTGTCTTTTTAGCCTGGCTTTGGACAAGACCTGGGAATTTCCTTTCTCATGATTGACCCACATCTGATTCACTTTTATACTGATAGTATCTTGGGAGAACATATTACATGCAGCTGAATAATCTCCTTTACTCAGACTTCAAGCCAGTTAGATAGGAATCTCTTGCCCTTAGATCTTCCTAGTGTCAGTCAGACCTCAGCCTTTGTGGTCCTCAAAATTTAAGAATATACCTTAATATTTAAAGAATCTTCTTGATACTTCTTAATTTTTTTAAAGGTGAATTACCTCCAATGCAGCACTGATTTTTCAATAGAGGAGCCTCCTAGTATACTGTACCTAGTCTATCTATAGATCATCCTATATAATAAAAGGATAATATGCAAATTGATCCTAACAGCAGAACCACTGGGAATGACTGGTCACTGTGACACACACTGATCATCAGGGGGCAGACGCTCAATAAAGTAGCTGCCCCCTTGTAGTCAGTGCACTCCCACAGGTGAGCTCTGCTCAGCCACAAGCCAGGCTGCCAGCTGCCAGCACAGTGATGGTGGTGGGAGCCTCTCCCGCTTCCTCAGCAACACTAAGGATATCTGACTGCAGATTAGGCCTGCTCCTCAATGGCAAGTGGACATCCCCTGAGGGCTCTCGGACTTCCAGAGAAGTCTGACTGCCATCTTAGGCCCAATCCCCCAGGGAGCTGGCCTAAGCCAGCAGGTAGACATCCCCCAAGGGGTCCCAGACTGCGAAAGGACACAGGCCAGCCCAGGCTGAGGGACCTCCCTGAGTGCACAAATTTTGTGCACTGGGTCTCTAGTCTTTAAATAATTTCCTAAAAGTCCTGCTAACTGATTTTGGACTTTGGAGGCAGCGACAAATTCCTCTGCTGCTCCTGGGTGGAGCAGGACAGGGAGAGAGATTTACAACGTAGTCCATTTCAAATAAATCTTGTAAAATCCTCGCTCAAGTTCAAAGTCCTATCATCTGTTATACCCTTGTTATGAGTAAGGAGCTCAAAGGTTATCTAATGTATTTCAACAATTATTCAAAACCTTCTCATTGTTTATAGCAGGCTCTTTGGACTTTACCTCACTCATTTTGATATTTTTTCTCTGTATTCTCCTTGGGTAAATTGTAGAAGTTTTTGGTAGTTTTAGAATCATACCATAAAAACCTTCTTATTTATTTGTATGAATTATTACAATAGCACAATTTCATTCATTCATCTTTTGTTACAATTGTCAGTCCTTTTAAATGTTCGAGGAATTTTTTTCCCATATATGGCCTCTAACTCTCTTAATCTTCATCAATATAATATCATGTCTCATTACCAAAACTAGACATTTTCTTCTAAAGTATTTTATTATTCTCTTTTCTTCATTAAAACACCATCAATCTCATCCCTAATACTAAATCATCATGAGTGAAGGAAAAGAACATCCAACTTTTGTAGGCAAGTTAAAAATTAATTACAACTTTGTCAAGGGAAGATTGATATAAATTGTGATGAATATAAAAATGAAATAATATTGAAATGATATATGCAGACTGTTGAGTAATGTTTAAGCCTACTAATTTTCTGGGAACACTTATTATCTGAATATTTAAATTTCAAGCAATGACATGAGAAAAATGCATGTTTTATCATTGTAGGTGTCTCATTGCATATTTGTCCTTTAAGGAAAGGGCACATATACTAACATCTTAGACTTTTCTAATATTGCATGCCATTAAACTTAGCTGTTTTATTTGTTTAAATACTTTGGACAGCTTTTGTGAATGTAAACATGAGTAAGGAAGATCATCTCACTAAGTTCTGAGGTTTTGCTTTTGGGGTAGAAAAGCAGACATGTTCTCTTTCTTGGCATTTTCCCCTCCCTCTCTTCTTCCTTTCTTCCAGGATATATTTGTTTTTAAATGAAAAATTGATATATAAATGAATGTCCTCTAAATCACTTCCACTAGGCATGTACTTCACACTACCCAAAAGTTTGTGAAAATCAAGTGTCCCCATTTACTATAGGAAGTGAATTTTTGGAAGCCAGAGAAGGAAGTGACACCTAATCCATGCCAGACCCCTCAATTTCCTTCCCTCCACATAGAGAAAAGACATAGGAAAGAGTTCATTCCCAAGTGTAACAAACTGCTTAGTGTTTAGCAAAATAAATAAACAAATAAATAAATAAATAAATAAATAGGGAACTGGGAAGTGCTTTTAAGAGAAATTAGTTTCTCTTGTCATCTGTCATCAAGATAGATTACACTCCGCTGCACCCCAGAAGTAGAAATGAAATCTAAAATATTTGCAGTTGAGACAATAGTGTGGCTATTTTTAAATTACATCAGGTAGGATCTATTATTTGGGATTTGTTGCTGCTGTCATTGTCACAACATCCTACATTATTCAAACCAAGCATCAATCCTATTAGTCAGTCTCTCCTTTGCTGTCAAAGATGCAAATACAGGTTTGTGTTGTTTAGAGTAAATGCATCATCTGAACAGAAATGTGTCAGGAAATATTAAATGATACAAGGTATGATTCATGAAATAAAAAATAGATCAGACCCTCTCCTAAAAAGGAAAAATTTTCTTATAAAAATTCTAAAGTTATGACAAGTTCTTTGTAGTCAAGAAGAGTAGAATAAGCATAGCTGCATTCCTAGTTAATAAGAAATAATCAGTGCTCAATAGTCTCATGCTTAATTGGTATTCAATACATATTTTTTAAAAATAAATTGCTCAATGAAGGAAAGAAGAAAGGAAAAATCAAAAAATACTTGTTTAGTATATTAGAAATACACTAAAAAAATAAATTGGCCTAATAACACTTTCCTGGGTGTTTAGGAAATATGAAATAAATATACACCATTCAGAATTCTCAAGCATTATATAATCACTCATATTTATGTCAGCTAGTATGCTTGAGAATTGGTAATACTTTACTCTGCTGAACAAGAGTGAAGTGATGCCATAATTAACTGTATTTGAATAGATTTTTTCACAAGCCTTCTGTTTGCATGCTTTCATCAATACCTATATCCAGGAGTTGAAAACACTAAGGGCAATCACATTTATTTTTTTACTGAGAAATATTAGATCAAGATTCATTTCGTGAGTTGAGAATGAAATTTAACAATTTCCCTGGAGCTAATCCTGAGGCTAGACATCAAAAATGCATATTGGTCAACTGCTTTAAAAGATCTTTAGCTCCACCATCATAAAAGTGTTGCCATTAACACATCAAGACTTATTAGTAAAATTTAATCAGATTAACAAAATAACCTACCTACTTTCTTTAACATTTAAAAATAAATACAATAAATATTGTATTTATTTCATGATAATAATTATTTCACCATCTAATATCTAGGTAGTTGATAAACAATCTGCTTATTTTAATTCAACATTTTATTATAGTTTTTTATTTTTAAAATTTCATATAATGCTTCATGATAATTTAAACAAATTTGAAAAACAGAATTTGTTTATAAGTAAAAAGATCTATATATTTATTAAGGATCTATTATGTTGTTTTATTTTAACTTCATTTCAACTCAGTGAGCTTGGTATTATATTTTTTATTTCAAAATTTAGGAAGACACAAAAAAATTGGGGTAACTTTCCCATGTCTAGAAAACTAATAAGTTATATTCAAACTTTAACACATCTTTCACTATGCCAAACCTCCATTTATAATAGAATTAATTGAAAATTCTCTTCTTCATGGACATCACTGCCAGTCTAGTCCTGTGTTGTATTCAAAGCTATCACCTTATCTTCTCATTAAGTCTCTATTCAAATGACAAAAACAAAATACAAACTTATAAATAGGTATGTAGAATGTTATGGGAAAAATATATTTTCCACTCCTAATATTTTCATCAATTTGAAAGAAGCTCAATAGCATAGATTTCTGGCCTGTCTTTCTGCCTTTGTTTATTTATCTAGGCCCATGAGAGGAGGAGTCACTTATAAACCGATGCATTTGGAAGAATAGATTTAGAAAAATAAAGTTTGGCTCAGCAATTTCCTTCTTTCTCTTAGGAGCAAACTACCTAATAAGATCAGGAGTTCCTCTGTGTTCTTTTATGTCATAAACTAGTGGCCCAGTACATGGATTCATGCACATTAAAATGAAATTAATTAGAAGTATTTTAATATTGCTATTTTCCCTTTCTCTATAATAGAACTGTCAACCAAATTTACAGTTGACAATGACAGATTGAAACACTCATGC
>PVJC01019715.1:0-29934 GCA_004026665.1 Murina feae | reverse complement strand
CATTTTTCCCATATCTTTATAGTCTGATATCCCCCCCCCCATGTTTGATAAGTTTGTTGTCTACTGAATTTTGCCCAAAACGCTAATACTATATTTATCCTGTTGGAGCCTTTTGTTCAAAATGTTTTTCATAATATTAAAGATTATATTTAGAATAAATTAAGGAGTCACTCAGCATAACTTTTCTCACTAAATTCATAAATAATGACTCATGTACAAATTTAGAAAACAAGCAATTCCTGAGTGCCTAATCTGTACCAACCTTCTTATAAACATTGAAGAATATGGGCTTTTGGTAGATATGGAAGATTATAGGGAGAAAGAAAATTAAAGAGAAGCCAACAACTGAGAATCATAATGGAAATATCACTGAAATAAAGCAATAAGTATAATTAAAAATTTGGAGGAGTGTTATAGGGCCAGAAACTAATAATGAGTACAGAGGTATTACAGCAAAGATTTTCAACTGCAAATGTGAGGAGAGAGTCTTTCCAAAGATTGCTGGCCAACTTTTGGCCTGGTCGTTGTTTTGCAGTTCGTTTATTCAGTCACAAGAGGGAGTTGGTTCATCTGCAAAAAACATTTATTTCTGGGAGAAGGCCAGATAAATATGTTTTCCATTGACATTTTACAGAAAAAAAAGGCATGCTTTCTTCCTCTTCAGACAATTTGTACTTTATAATCTCTTATTGGGTATGTGTGGTCAAAGATTCAGGGGCCCGTAGACCAATAGCCTAAGTCCTATACATCTACCTTCATAGATAACTTTCTCTCCTTTCCCCCTCCTTGATTATCTCTTACTTTCCCAATTCTTTATACCTGTTTTTCTTCCCTCCGCTAACCTTTCTACAATCTCCACCTCCTCCAGCATTTTTGCTTTTCCTCTTCTCTTTTTTTTCCACCTCACCATCCCTGGCATAGAGAAGATGAGTATTAAGGATATTTCTTCAAGGAGAATGAAGATGAGCACAATTCACGTAATCAGTTATTGTATCAAGAACACATGCATTGAAAAGTGTCTACCTAGACTATAGTAGATATCATGATTCCAGGAAACTATAGGAAACCTGAGCTTCCAAAGGTTTAGCTTTTAGTTTCAACCCTGTTAATTTTTCTTGTTCCCTTGAGCACATCACTGACTTCTTTTGAATCTCACATGCACTTTTTGGTATATGGATAGAAATTTCATCTTCTTACAGCACAGAGCTCAGTACAATTTTCTGGTATTAAATGATACTTTGTACAAGCTCCTTGGAGCATCAGACATTTTCTTTGGTACATTGAGGAAGAAAATGTGGAAGAAAGGTCTTGAATAGATACATCCTTGTGATTTATTTTCCTTATCTAAAGCCAAACTTTAAACCTCACAAATAACATTAGTAGGCACACTGTGAGTTGGAAATGTCTGGTTGACATTCTCCTCTTCTTCTTGGGGACATAAATAAAACAGGGGAGGAAGATCTAGAGAAGGAACTGCTCTATCATTGGCTGACAAGATCCTGGCAACAACACAGTGGTAGCTGCAGTTGTAAGTCTTTACTAGTAGCTGTTGTTTCTGTTCTCTGGAATCTCTTTAAGACTAAGTTCAGACACAAAGACTGAACTCTGGGCTCATGATCCCAGGCTTTCCTTGAAGTATGAGGCTGCTGACTGGAATAACTGTGTTTCTGACCTTGGGTAAGTGTTCTGTGCTTAACAAAAGGGATCTTGAAGGGTTATTTGCTCTCTAGTTCTCTCCCACAGTAGAGTTGGAGTTGAGAACTGATCTATGCATTTGTCTAGGGAGAACAAACTTCTACACTACAGATTAAATCATAGCCACAATCCCAGAAGAACCCTTAGCAGAATCCACTTTGTAAGAAATTTCTGGGTTTATTGAGCCAAGGACCTTGGGAGTAGAGTCTCTGATTTTTGGCATTTGCCCTTTGTCTCCATAACAAACACTAATAATATTGTTTTTCATTCTAGAGGAACATAAAATAAAAACACTGTAGTATGGGGTAGAGCCAAAGAGTTATGGGACTGTTGTGTCCTTGATCTATACTAATTTGAATTTCTTAACCCTTTAGGGACTGTTGTGTCCTTGATCTATACTAATTTGAATTTCTTAACCCTTTAGGGACTGTGATTGATGCTAAGATCACCCAGCCCAATTCCATGGATTATGTTGAAGGAAAAGATGTGAACCTGCCTTGTAACCACTCTACCATCAGTGGAACTGACTATATACATTGGTATCGGCAAAATCTCAATCAAAGGCCACAGTTTATAATTCATGGCTTACGAAAGAACGTGACTAACAACATGGCCTCTCTCATCATCACAGAAGACAGAAAATCCAGTACCTTGATCCTGTCCCGGGTTACCCTGAGAGACTCTGCTGTGTACTACTGTGCACTGAGAGACACAGTGGGACAGATGGGGCTGCACCTGTGCAGTATCTCCCTGGCTAAAGAAGGTGGTGGAGGCAGCAGCTATTCAGAGCAAATCTAGAGCCATCTAGGAGAGCCAGAGAGCAATATGAAAGGAGGAAAATGAAGGGAAGGGAGTAGGAGAACATGAATAAGGAAAACAAGAAAGACAGGTAAAGAGAGAACAAAGAATAAGCACTTAATTTGTTGATATGGCTGAGAAGTGTGAGAAAATTAAGAATTATAAGGTTAACATAGCAATAAAGTAAAGAGGTATTAAGAATTTGTCATGGCTCCTCTGCATGTCAAGAAAATTTTGGTTTCAGTATTTTAGCCTAAAAAAATAGGGAGGAAAAGAAAAATAATTCTACTTGTCCCAAATGTGTCTTTTATTTGGATGCAGAGATAAGTCCAAGTTTGGAAATGCAGGCTACCATAGTTGTTCTGCTTACTGGAAACAAATTACTCTTTCTCTAAGAGAAACTGAAATGTTATTTTTGTTGTTATACATGCTAGTCTAGAGCATGTATATTTGTGATAAAGAAGTTCTTTTGGAAAGAAACAACAATTAAATTAATATTAATTTATTTTTAAATGTCGAGAAGTCCCGCATCTAAAAAAGAGGTTTCATAATTTTTTGATATTCCATAAAAGATTCAGGCAGAGCTAAAATAAAAGCCTATAATTATATCTCCTTCATTTCACTGTAGCTTACACTGTTCTTCTCAGAGTTTAAGATTATTTAAAGTATCATGCCAGACTGATTTCTTTCAAATAAATAATTTCATGCAACTACATACATATTTACACATGCATATACACACCCACATACAACTTACCATTTAAATTGGATTTACTTGAATTTTTTGCAACTTGCCTTCCATATTGTTTTTGGTTTATTTTTAAATAGTGCCCAGGAGATTTTTCTATAGTAGAAAAAAGTGTAGAAGTCTATTTCCTTCTTTTTTATGGCTCTATAGTACTTTGAAAATTCCATCATTTAATTAGTTACTTTCCTACTTATGGATATTTGTTTCTATTTCTTTGCTGTCACAAAAAACTTTCTCATACATCTTTGTAGATTAATTTTTGAATGTATGTGGAATTATATATCTTAATGAGATTTCTGAAATTGAAATTGCTAAGTCAAAGAAAGGCACACTTAAATTTTTTGGAGAAAATTACAATTTGTCCTACATATGGTATAAACAATGATACTCCAACTTTCAGTGAGTGAGAAGGCTTATTTTACAAATTGGGAATTACAAGTATTTTTTTTCACTTTAACAACCTAAATATACTTTACCTATTAGCATTTTCGTAATTCCTAGTGCTTTTTGAATTTTCTTTTTCCATATATTGGCACTCTATCATTTGCTCTTGGCCAATGCTTATACCTATTTTTTGACCATTTTTCTATTGGTTCTTTTTTTGTAGGAATTAATTATATATCTTGGAGGGTATTTTGTTTGATTATTTTATTCTAACATGCTAGGTTTATTTTATTTATTGTTGAATGTGGTTGTCTTTAATTTTCATATCATCTAATCTATCAAGTATTTATTTCTTTTTGTCTTCAAAGGTCAGTGTCATTTTAGGAAAGCTCTAAATGTATTATATCTTTTCATCTTCATTACCATTTAATGAGTTAAGAATTGCTTTGAGATCTGTCTTACTTATTAGAAATCCAAGCCTCAGAGAGATTGAAAAACTTGCCAACATCACAGTCTTAATAAGTGTTATCATGAACTTTTTCATTTATTTTTAAACCTGAGATTGTCAAGCTTCAAAATCTGAGCATATGTTGTTTAATCTTGTCTTACTTGCAGCAATAGTATGAAGAATAATATTCCTTTTGGAATAATGAACCAAGTGAAAAGTCAGTGGAATGGAACATAGTATCCATCCCAGAAGGTGACACATATTTTAAAGCAAAATGACAAAATATTAGAGTAGAAATCCTGAGTTATAAGTTGAGAAAAGCAATGGTTCCTTATCCTATTAAAAAATAGTACTAGACTCCTAAATATTCAAATAGCAACATAAATAAATGTTCTTAATTATAGAGAGATTTTGAAGCATCCTTAGCTCTTTTTTAGCTATACATTTTCTGAAGCAGAACTAACATAGAAGAAATTAGTACACAAGTCGGAGAAAATAGGAGAGAGGACTTCTGATCCTTGGTGTGAATGGCATTCAAGATATTCTTGGATTTTCAAAAAGGCTGAGAAATTTGTCCTAGTACATAGGATGTGTACATATTGATTAAAAACAAAAAGATCTCCAAATAATAAAACAAGCAAACTGACAGAAAAATGTAAAAAGTCTTAAGCAGGCATTTTACAAAAGAAGATATTCAAATGTAAAATAAACATGCCATTTCTATAGAGTAAAAAAAAGCAGACAAAAGTAACCTATATTGTTAGAAGTCAGAATCGTGTTAACTATGGAACAGAATCATAAAGGTCATAAAGGGAACTCTGAAGTGTTGGTGATGTTTTATTTCTTAATCTGGATGCTGATTATAAGGATGTCAATATTTTGAAAATTTATCAAGCTGCACATGTATAATATATTTATACTTTCTTTTATGTATCTTATGCTTCAATAAAAAGTTTAATATACTACAATGGCCTCATTAATTACTAGGTGATGTGTGAGCTTAAAATAAAATTTCAGATGTTTTAATTTTTCTTTTACCTAAAATATATAAGTACACATTTGTTAAATAAACATGGCTTTAGACCATGACTAAAATACCATAAATGAGAAATGTCTTTTTTTCCTCTGTCTGGGGTATAAATGTAGGACTTTTGACCCTTGATATATAGTATTAAGATGCCTACCTATTGTACTCTTGAAACCTATATAATTTTATTCTCCAATGTAACCCCAAGAAATTCAATTGAAAATCATTATATAGTGAAAACAAACAAACAAAAGAAGCCTATCTTTTAACATTTGGAATTATTAGAAAAAAATGGAAAAGTCTATTGAACAAGAAAGGATGATAAATTGCTTAGGACACTTACATCTTTACTGATTGTATAAAGATCTAATAATTCAGTGAAATAGTTTCTATTCATGAAAAATAATCTCCCAGCCACTGTAGGTGAGTTTATTGGTGCAGTAGCTCCTTCTGGTCCTCTGAGCTCAGAAAATAGAACAAGATCCTATATGAAGTGCAGCCCCCTGATGAATCCTCCCCACCCCACAGGGCATGAGCTATAGGTAAGCATGTCTGCACTGATGATATAGGTCACCCAAGTGCATGGTGAACCCAAACCTACAAAAGTCTGGGAAAGGTATGTATTTTTATCTAAGAACTTTGGCAACTAAAAGAATATCAGAATTCTGTAAGTCAGAAGTAAATCACTATTTGTAGGTGATGAGTAGTGCTTGTCATAACGTTAAATATTAAAGAGTCCCATTGCATTGTGTCATACAACATTATGTGGTCAGTAAGAATTCCTAGCCAATATCTTTGCCATAAGTAACATTACCCCAGAATTGAGTGCATGGTTCAAGTTTGCTGTAATAGTGTAAGGGGTTCATCAAGTCTTTGGATTTGGCAGGGCAATTAAGTGGAAGAGAGAGGGAAATGTGTTGACTGATGGCATTTATAAAGGAGCTTTGAAATTGTTCTTTAGACACCATATTAGATAAGGAAGCAAGAGAAGATAAGAGAGAAATGATGTTTAAAAAAAGCAGAGGGATCAAGTACTAAATTTTCAATAGATAGGAGAGAAAGAAATAAGATTCATAGTCAACCTAAATAAACATTCAAATGTCTCCCAGCTCCATTGCAGAGACCTACGCAATTATTTCCAAGCAATGAGTGCAGTGATCTAGGGCTTTAGGGATGGTACTTTGTTTGGGTGTGCCCTCTGCCCCAAACAGAATGTGAGACAGGAATACTTTTTCTACAGCTTGTTGATGTATGAAAAGTCCAAACCTGTAAAGGATTTTTATAAGAATTTATTTGAGCCAAACAGCGGATATGCCTACAAGCAAGATCTCAACAGACTAAGATACAATCAAACCTCGGTTCTCAAACATCTTCCATCTTGAACAATTCCGTTCTCAAACAAGTTGTTCACAGAAAAAAATGTCTCAGTTGTTGAAACAAAATTTCAGTTCTGAACCTAACAACCCTCTCATACTGATACATCAGAATGACAAAAAAGCCACTTCTCAGGACACAAACAAATGAGAGATTGCAAGTCAGTTTTCCACTAAGCCTCATGTTGTTAACATCTCAGAAAATTGTGTTGTGAATATTTTGTGTATGATGTGTGTTTTGCTTTTGTTGTTGGCAAAATAGACAATTGGTGAAATTTTAAAGCATAAAGAGGCCATCAAGAGTGCTAATGTTACTAAGAGTGTGAAAGAAATAATAATCACAGGCAATTGAAAAGGTAGAAAAACAGTTGGTTTGGATAAATGAAAAGCATTTTTTAAAAATATATTTTATTGATTTTTCACAGAGAGGAAGAGAGAAGGATAGAGAGTTAGAAACATCGACGAGAGAGAAGCATCGATCAGCTGCCTCCTGCTACTACTGGAGATGTGCCCACAACCAATGTACATGCCCTTGACTGGAATTGAACCTGGGACCCTTGAGTCTGTAGGCTGATGCTTTATCCACTGAGCCAAACCAGTCAGGGCTGAAAAGCATTTTTGAAGCAATGGTAAGTGAAAAAGCAAAGATGCTGCATACTGACTTCCTGAAAGATACCCCTGGAATGAGTGCTGAAAGTCATTCTCTTAAGACTAGTAGGGGATGGTTTGATAAATTTAAGAAAAGAAGGGTTTGTTTATAGATTAAACAGTACATTAGACATGTACTGTACACTGAGAGGCCAGATTATTATGACCACCCCATCAATTCTTCGTTGGGCCACCTTTTGCCTTCAATGCTGTGGCAATTATTGGCATTGACTCCATGAGATGTTGAAAGGTGATGCGAGGAATCTGACACCATGCCTGATGAATAGCACTGTCCAGTTCTGTGAGATTTGATGGTTGTGGAGCCAGCTGCTTGATGGCACTTTTAACTTCGTTCTACAAATGCTCATTTGGATTGAGATCTGGTGATTGTGGGGGCCACCTAAGCAAGGTAAAATCTCCCTTATGTTCTTGAAACCACTCCTGCACAATATGAGCACCGTGGCATGGTGCATTGTCTTGTTGGAAGAAGCCATCTCCATTGGAATATACCATCAACATGATAGGATGAACCTGATTAGCAATGATACTTAGGTAGGTTGTGCTTTTCAGATATTTGTAATGATCTGGCCCTCTAGCAACTTCAGCGTGAAATTATAGCTGATTTGCCTACAAACATCAGGTGGTCATAATAATCTGGCCACTTAGTGTATATAAGAAAGGTTAAAACAGGGAATCATTTGGGGGTCTGGAATAAATTCATTCAATTTAAATTATTTCTAATGGGGAAAAAATGATTTGTTTATAAATTGCTTCTCCAACAGCCTTTCAGAACAAATTAAGTTTGAGAACCAAAATTCCACTGTAAATACTGCCAAGAAATAATCATTTGCAGTTTCTTCTGTGCATTTAAGATTAAGGAGATAATGTAAAGGAGATTACATGGAGGTGGGAGAAAGCCCAGGATTAGATTACAGGATAGTTAACAGTACTATGTACTCTTGTGAGGGTGGTTATGTGTATTCAAGCATGTTAACTTAGATGCACAAAAACAATGGACAGAGCTTGCTGAAGGCAAATATAAGCTTTTTACTAAAGGAGTTATATGGCTGGGTTGTGTCTATCCACCATGACCTGACCAACTAGGAATTTATGAATTAGGAAGCTTGTAATGTAATGTGTTGTATTAAAAGGAAAAATAAGACATTTTAGGGGGCTAGCTATCTGAATCTGTACCCGTAACCTGCATTCTAACACTCTTGCTTGTCAATAAACTCATTCTTATCTGTGGTGCCTGTTCTGCCTTGCAGAACCTGTTTCCCGAAATACTCCCATTTTACAGAGGCCAGAAACCATGAACCAAATACAAGCCCCTGAGGGGGTTGGCAGTGCTGATGCCAGACAGGCCTTTGGGTATAATCTGGGTGTAATCTCACTTCCCCCACCCCAAATCATGGGGAGCTGCAAAGCCCACAAAAAGTCCGGAAACCTGACCCATATTTGGAGGACAAAGGAATTCAGGGTATAAAGGGAAAGCTTCATTCATATTCATTCTTCAGGATTTGGAGACTGACTCCCCTGAGTCATGGCGCTAGTACATCTGCAAATAAAGGCTACTTCTCTGAGTATCCTCTGAGTGCCCAGCTGATTAATTCTCCCGCATCGCGTGGCAGCGTATCTGCCGCAGTAAGGTAATGTATGAGAGCTGAATCCATCTAGATAGCCAGAATTTACTGATTTATGGCACCCAATGAAAAACTTGAGTGCCAGTTTTACTGTAGCCATGTTCCTCAATATAAGACCTTTGGGAGCACATTCAGTCCTACCTATGATTTCTCCTTCTAAAGAAGAATGGTTCACCAAGGTACCTGACGCTACTCCAACCTCACTGCTTCTTGTCTTCCCATGAAAATCTTTCCGCTGTTGCTTCTAAATTCCCATTCTATTCAAAGTAAATATTCAATAGCCTCTGAAAATTCCTTCCACGTGCCCTAACTAGTATCTGACTCGGCTTGGAATGCAGTTTCTTTCTCTTGTGGTTGTTTCTTAATCTCCCTCATCTACAACACCTCACCTCAGAATATTGTTTTTGCACCTTTGAGACCCATGCCTTTCACCACTTCTTCTCCCTGCCCCTTTTGTCACTATTATCTTTATAAACACCAAACACTCTCTCTTACCTATTAAAAAGTTTAACACAGTACAAAGGATCCCACTAAACCTTAAATGCCACATGACTTAAATGTCCATATGAAAAATTCAGAGAGTCGTCTGGATTCATCAACTTCATGAACTGTTAATTAGAACTCACTTTAGCCATTAAGTCCCATGACCACACACTAAAATGATAATTCTCCAGTTAGATGCTCCCCAACTACTGCAATCTTACATCCTGTCTAAAACCTCATTCTTAGATTCCCATACTCAGTTCCTTCTGCTGAGCTCATTCTTTGACTATATAAGATCATTTAGCCCCTGGCTTTTTACTGTTATCTTATATCCACTAGAGGCCTGATGCACAAAATTTGTGCAAGAGCAGGCCTTTGCAGCTGCAGCAGCTACCTCAATCCCTCAGCTGCAGCCCTGGCTTCATCCGGAAGGTTGTGCAGAAGGACGTCTGGACAACTGCTTGATCAATTTTCATATTGTGCTTTTATTATTACAGATAGGCTTTTTATTTTTAATTTTCATATCTATAACACAAACTCCATGGCCCATTACTTCAATCAATCTCTAATTAACATCATTGTTCTTGCCCCAATTCTGTCTCACATCAGTGATTTTATTCACTCCCAATTGTGAATCAATATCTGCCTTCTTATAATGTATACCTTGTCTGCTAAACAGAGTTCAAGATAACCACACAACTGTACAGATGGTGTCACTGAAACCTGTTGTCATCTTTAATACTAAGTAGAGCAATAATGTTGCCAGGAAAGTATTCTTTTTCTCTATAGTCATCTCCCATTGTCATAGATTTTCTCCAAAAGCATGTAGACACATTCCAATCTTTGAAAACCCTGCTATTACCACTTCACCATCCTGCTTACATAACAGCATGTCTCTTTTCTCCTCTTCAGAGTCAACCTCTGGAAAGAGATTTCTATTTTCAAATTTTTTTCTTCCTTGTCCCATCATTAGCTTAATCACACTGTAGTTTAGCTTCTGCTAAAAAGACCTAGATCATGACCTTTGTGCTGTTAAAAATCAATAGACACTTTTCAGTCATCATCTTACTAAACATTTCTTTATCATTTGCTCTGTTGGACATTCCTTTTCTTCTTAAAACTACTTTCCCTTCTCTTTTTGGACACCAGTCATTTCTGATTTGTCACTTATCTCTATGAATTATTTTTGAGGTTCCTTTGTTAGCCTTTCTGCTGCCCATGAGTATTGTTTCAGTGAAAGTACATCTACTTTTAAAGATTAGTATAATATCATAGACAACATAGTGGGTGAGGAACTGGTTTTGAATCTAAGACAATTTTATTTTAATCCTTGTGTGTTCTGGGAAATATTAATTAGCTTTATAAAGACTCAATTTCCCTTCCATGAAATGAGGATAACTACTGCTAAATTATAAATGTTTAATAACATGAATTTTTGAATCATATTAATGGGACAAATTCTAGTTGATACTTCCTGTGATCTTGGATAAATTACATATTTCCTTCTGTCCTCAGTTTCCTCACTTATAAAATGAGGATGATAATAAAATTTACTTCGTAGAATATAATAATTCACAAGATTAAAATAGCCTCTTAAGAAGAAGATACTTGAAAACACTTATTTATCTATAGATTAAAAGGCTAATATGCAAAGTGTCACCTTGGGAATTTGAAAGAGAGACCAAGAGTTTGATTGTTCACTATGATGTGTGCTGACCACCAGGGGGTGGCGTGGAATGAAGGAGGGCCCCAGCTGGCAGCCAGACGGCCCCTATTGGCCCTGATAGCTGGCCAGGTCTAGGGACACTACCTGTGCACGAATTTTGTGCACTGGGCCTCTAGTGTATATATATAAAAGCCTAAGTGATCATACCACTGGTAACTATGGCATGCACCGACCACCAGGGGGCAGGCGCTCAACACAAGAGCTGCTGAGCTGTGGTGAGTTGGCAGCTGTGGTTCTCAGGTGATGTAAGTGGAACCAAAGAGGAAGGAGCCAAAGGGTGTGTCACCCAAGAACCACCCTCTCGTAATCTGAGACCCCTCAGAGGATGTCAGAAAGCCAGTTTTGGCCCAATCCTCACAGGCCGGGCCAAGGGGCCCCACTGGTACACGAATCTGTGTATCAGGCCTCTAGTTAGATTATAATGCTAAGAAATTCAAGTCTTGATAGGAGCAGAATGGAGATAGGGCTCAAAAAGCCTAAGACTGTATTTGTTTCTATATTTGACCTCCAGAGGGCAATGTTGCCAAGCTGGAAATGTCTCCTCTAAAGGTTCTACCTGACTTCTTTGAGCTTCTTTACATCACAGCTTCCTGAGGTGCACATTCTGAGGAGGCTCCACACCAGCAGCAGCCATTGTCAAGGAAACATCTCTTACTATAATCTCTAGAAGTTGCCTAAACAGGATTTCTTGAGTCTCAGATTTCCTCAGATAAAAGGACAGCATACTCTGTCACATTTCTTCCTGATCCTTAAGAGAGATTTTCCAGAATACAGCTGAACTTTCTCACTGCCTAGCCATGTTCTCAAGGATACTTCTGCTGTTTGGAATTCTCTTCACAATGAGTAAGTAACGTTATATTCCATGATTCTGTCTCCGTAGAAGGAACATTTTCTCACTGAATTATGACTAGAGACACTGTCTGTCCTGGTCTCACAGACTCAACATTGATGTTGCAGGAGAAACCAGAGCCCAGTCAGTGACCCAACCTGATGGCCACATCACTGTCTCTGAAGGAGCCCCTCTGGAGCTGAGGTGCAGCTACTCCTATGGTGGATCTTTTTCGCTTTTCTGGTATGTCCAATACCCCAACCAAGGCCTCCAGAATATCCTCAAGTATGTAACAGGGCCCACCCTGGTTACAGGCATCAAAGGTTTCAAGGCTGAATTAAGGAAGAATGAAACTTCCTTCCACCTGAGAAAACTATCAGCCCATTGGAGTGACTCAGCTGTGTACTTCTGTGCTATCAGTGGCACAGTGCCTGAGGCTGCAGGGGGAGCTGAGCACAAACCTGGGGCACTGGAGTTTTCAGAGACTGAAGGACACGGGCTGACGGGTTTTTAGCAACTCTCACTTGATGAAACTGAAGAGCAGAGACCTGGGGAGTGCTTGGCTCCTGAGAAGAAACTGAAACTTCAACATTTCCTTCTTTTATTAGTGGATCATGTTAGATAAAACGCAGAACAGAAAGACTTGTATAGATTTCTCGTTGGAAGTACTGTAGTCTGGAGGTTCAGGATTCTAAATTAATGTGACCATTGCAGAATTTATGATCTTTAACCTTCTGAACTTACTTTATTTAAAAATATATTTATTTATTAAATTGATTGGGGTGATGTTGGTCAACATGAGCATATAGGTTTCAGGTGTGGGTTTCTATGTTACAAGATCTGTATATTGCTCTGTGTGCCCACCACCCAAAGTCAGATTTTCTCCTGTCACTTTATATTAGGTCCCTCTTCTCTCCCAACTCCCTTCTCTCTGGCAATGACCACACTGCTGCTTGCGTTCATAAATTTCAGTTTTATATCCTACATATGAGTAAAATCATATAGTTCTTAGCCTTTTCTGACTTATTTTGCTGAGCATAGTGTTCTCAAGGTCCATCCATGTTTCAGTGCACAGGTCTCTGAGGCGTGTGTCCATGTTGAGCAGGAATTTCTGTGTTTATTTATAGTTGGTTAACTTGTTAAAATTTCAGGCCACCATTTCTCTCACTTCACTCTGAACTTACTTTCAACATGCTTCTCCCACTAGCTTTTCTTTTTAATTGATAGCAACTCTATTCTTTCAGTATCACTGGTTATAACCCCAGAGTTATCTTTGATTGTTATTTTTCTCTCTCAATTTATATCTAATCCATCAGTATTTAGTCAGCCTTAACTTAAATATTAAATCATAATTTGACCACTACTCATCTCTACTGCTACTTCTTTGGTTGAGCCACCCCCCTCTTTCAAATGAATACTCTGAGAGACTTCTAATGGTCTCCCTGCTTGTGATTCTATATTCCCTTCCTAATACAGCAGTGCTGTACTCTGTTTGGACTGCTATAACAAGTACTATTTACTGGATGGCTTATAAACATCAGAAAATTATTTCTCATAGTTTTGGATGTTGAAAGTGTGAGGGCCAAATGAAAGAAAGGGTAGGGTCTGTTCAGAGGGAGGCAAAGAAGGGGTATTGGGGACATCTATAATACTGCCAACAATAAAAATAAAATAAATAAATGTGATATTAAGGTCTCAGCATGTTTGGGTTCTTGTAAGATTCTGCTTCTAGGCTGCAAACTCCCAATTTCTCATTGTATCTGTACATGGCAGAGAGCAGAAGAAAAAAAAAAGCAGGCTCTGTTGTGCTGAGAACCCCTCTCCCTCATGCACGAATTTCATGTACCAGCCCCCTAGTGCTAATAATAATAAACTCCCAGTAAACAAAAGCTTGGGTCTGGTGGCTTCACAGGGAATTTTTACCAAACATTCAAAAAACTAACACCTATACTCTACAAGGTATTCCAAAAAATCCAAGAGGTAGGAATACTTCAAAGTTTTTTTTTTTTTTTATGAGGCCAGCAGTATCCTAATTCCAAAACCAGATAAAGAAATTTCAAAGAAAGAGAATTATAGGTCAATATCCCTGATGAACATAGATGCTAAAATCCTCAACAAAGTATTAGCAAATCACATCCAGCAATATATTAAAAAGATCATACACCATGACCAAGTGGTATTTATTCCAAGAATGCAAGGCTGATACAATATTCGCAAATCAATAAACGTGATACAACACATAAACAAATTGAAAGACAAAAATCACATGATCATATTAATAGATGCAGAAAAAACATTAGACAAAATGCAATACCCCTTTTTTTATAAAAATTCTCAGCAAAGTGGGAATAGAGGGATCATACCTCAACATAATAAAGGTCATATATGGCAAACCTATAGCCAATAACATACTCAATTTGCAAAAACTAAAAGCATTTCCCTTAAAAACAGGAATAAGACAGATATGTTCACTTTCACCACTTTTATTCAACAAAGTACTGGAAGTTTTAGCCACAATGACCAGAGAAGAAAATAAAATAAAAAGCATCCAAGTTGGAAAGGAGGAAGTGAAATTGTCATTATTCACAGGTGACATGATACTGCACATAGAAAACTAAAGACCAGCAAAAACTACTAGATTTAATAAATGAATTCAGAAAGTAGCAAGATATGAATTAACATTCAGAAATTGATGGTATTTTTGTACATCAATAACAAACTCTCACAAAGAGAAACTAAAAAAAGAAATTCCATTTACCATTGCAACAAAAATTATAAGATACCTTGGAAAAAACTTAACCAAAGAGGTTAAAGACCTGTATCCCAAAAACTATAGGACATTGAAAAAAGAAAAAAAAAAGCATGATATAAACAAATGGAAGAATACACCATGTTCATGGACTGGAAGAATTAATATTATTAAAGTATCACACTACTCAAAGCAATCTATAGATTAAATGCAATCCCCATTAAAATGTCAATGGCATATTTCACAGATCTAGAACAAGCACTATGAAAATTTATATGAAACCAAAAAAGTCCCTGAAGAGTTGTAGCAATTTTGAGAAAGAAGAACAAAGTAGGAGGAACCACAGTGGCAGATATCAAAATATACTACAATGCCATTGTAATCAAAACAACCCAGTACTAATTCAAGAACAAGCATATAGATCAATGGAACAGAACAGAGATCCCAGAAATTGACCCAAATCATTATGCTCAATTAATATTTGACAAATCATTAGAGGCAAGAGCATATAATGGAATAAAGACAGCCTCTTCAATAAATGGTTTTGAGGAAGTTGGACAGATACATGCAAAAAAAGAAAAAAGAAAGGAAGGAACTAGACCACCAATATACACCATACACAAGAAAAAACTCAAAATGCATCAAAGACTTAAATGTTAAGTCATCCAATATAATAAAGAGGTAATATGCAAACTGACCATCACACCCTCACACAAGATGGCCACCCCCATGTGGTCACAAGATGGCCACCACAAGATGGCTGGCAAGGGAGGGAAGTTGGGGGTGATCAGGCTGGCAGAGGAGCAGTTAGGCATCCATCAGGCTGGCAGGGGAGTGGTTAGGGCCAATTAGGCAGGCAGGCAGGCAAGTGATTGGGAGCCAGCAGTTCTGAACTGTGAGAGGGATCCCAGATTGGAGAGGGTGCAGTCTAGGCTGAGGGACAACTCTCTCTCCTCACCCTACCCTCCCACTCCCCTGTGCATGAATTTCATGCACTGGGCTTCTAGTGAAACCATAAAAGTCCTAGAAGAAACCATAGGCAGCATAATCTCAGACATATATTGCCAGGGTTCTTGTTCCAGCATTTAGAAGTGTTCAGCAATCTGGAGAAGGGATATGTGTAACTTAATAAAGAGTCCAGAGATGAAGCATAATTTTGAAAGGCATTTGGGAGTCAGAGGAGACCAGCTAAAGAAACTAATTTCTCCTTGGCTCAGGACCCCTTGCTTTTTATTAACACAATTTGTCCTAAGACGATGTAGATATACACTTCAAAGGCCAGGGTTTCGTATACAGAGTCCACTGTCAGAATTGGGAATTGCCTATGGCTGTTCAGGTGTTTGGCCAGTAGGAGTCAATAATATGTAGATTAAGATGCCTTTAGCTGTCTGGCAGCAAGCAATCATCCCTTTTCAGGTTTGGGAAAATATCCTTGCGACTCCAGACAATTCAGCTCTTGCTGACATGCTGGAATTGGCTTTCAGCAATATATCATAGCAATATGTTTGTTGATATATCTCCTAGGGCAAGGGAAACAAAGAAAAACATAAACAAATGGGACTACATCAAAATAAAAAGCTTCTGTACAGCAAAAGAAACCACAAACAGAATGAAAAGGGATCCCACTATATGGGAGAACAAAGCCAATTATACATCAAATAAGGAGTTAATTTCCACAATATATAAGGAACTAACACAATTTAACAAAAGGAAGACAAACAATCTAATAAAAATTGGGCAAAAGACTTAAGTAGACACTTCTCTAAAGATGGCCGAGACACATATGAGAAAATGCTCAAAGTTGCTAATCATCAGAGAGATGCAAATTAAAACCACAATAAGATATCACCTTACACCTGTCAGAATGGCTAACATCAACAAATCAAATGAAAGTTTGTGGAGAAAAGGGAACCGTAGTACACTGTTGGTAGAAATGCAGACTGGTGTACCCACTACAGAAAACAGTATGGAGTTTCCTGAAAAAGAAAATTAAAAATGGAACTGCCATTTGATCCAGTAATCCCACTTTTAGGAATATATCCTAAGAATCCTAGAATACTAATCAGAAAGACAATATGCACCCCTAAGTTCAAAGTGTCACTATTTGCTATAGCTAAGATCTGAAAACAGCCCAAGTGCCCATCAGTAGATGAGTAGATAAAAAAGCTGTGGTACATTTACACAATGGAATACTATGCAGCTGTGAAAATGAAGGATCTCTTATCCTTTGAAACAACATGGAAGGATTTGGTGATTATGCTAAACAACATGGAAGGACTTGGAGATTATGTAAGCCAGTCAGAGAAAAGCAAGTATCACATGATCTCACTTATATATGGAAGCTAATGATCAAAATAAATTGGAACAAAATAGATCTAGAGACATGGAAGCATAGAATAGACTGGCAAATCTCAAAGAGAAGGGGGTAGGGGTGGGTAGGAAGATATTAACCAAAGATTATATGCATAACTTATGGACACAGACAATAATATGGTGAAGATCTATGGGGATGGAGGGAGGGGACAGAGTGTTATGGAGGGGGTCACTATAATGAAAAAAAGGGAACATCTGTAATTCTCTTAATAATAAAGATCAATTTTTTTTCAAAAGAATAAACTCAAAATGAGTTAAATATTAGACTTGGAACCATAAAAATTCTAGGAAAAAAAAGGCAGTAAAATCTCAGGACATTTCTGATACCAATATTTTTCAGATATATCCCCTCAGGCAAGGGAAACAAAAGAAAAAATAAACAAATTAGACTACATCAGACCAAAAAGTTTTTTCATAGAAAACTATCAACAAAATTAAAAGACAACCCACTCAATGGAAGAACATATTCACCAATAATATATCTGATAAGGGTTTAATATCCAAAATTTTTAAAGAACTTACTATACAACTCAAAACTAAAACAAACAAATAATCCAATTAAAAATGGACAGAGGACCTAAATAAACACTTCTCCAAAGAGGACATACAAGTAGCCAATAGACATAAGAAAAGATGCTCTTACCCAGCCAGTGTTGCTCAGTGGTTGAGCAT
Organism: Murina feae; assembly: GCA_004026665.1. Lineage (NCBI taxonomy): Eukaryota > Metazoa > Chordata > Mammalia > Chiroptera > Vespertilionidae > Murina > Murina feae. The sequence continues at coordinate 12,338 of PVJC01019715.1, read as the reverse complement.
TGACCCAGGATCCAAGAGGTCACCAATTTGATTCCTAGTCAGGGCATATGTCTGTGTTGTAGGATGGATCCCCAGAAAGGGGCCTGAAAGAGGCAGCTGATCAATGATATTTCTTTCCAATTGATGTTTCTATCTGTCTATTCATCTCCCTTCCTCTCTCTCTAAAACTCAATCTAACCTAATAAGAGTAATATGAAAATTGACCCTCACTCTGTTACACCTATAAGCCACACCCACAAGCCACACCCACCAAGTAATCAGGAGAAAATATGCAAATTAACTCAACTAAGATGGCAACAGCCACAGAGCAGGAGTTGCCCCAGGCAATGGAGGAAGCCAGGGCCCAATGGGCCCTGAGCTCTACTTAAGGCTACAAAGTTTCAATTATAGAAGATAAACAAACCCCAGATACCTGTGGGGCTGGGACCTTGGGTTGCCAGGGGCAACCCAGGCTTCAAGCGGGGGACCAAGGCAACAAAGTTTCAATTATAGAAGTTAAGTAAATCCCAGATACCTGCTTATAGCCAGGCACCTCAGTAGGGACTCAACTCTGAAGTGGCTGTGGGCAGCCTGAAAACGGCCCCCAGCCCCTCACCCAGGCTGGCCACACCCCCATGGGGTGAGGGCTCCCACTAGGGGGCTTGGCCAGCCTGCAAACAGTCATCAGTCCCTCACCCAGGCTGGCCAGGCATCCCAGCGGGTGGACATCCCCTGAGGGGTCCCAGACTGTGAGAGGGCACAGGCCAGGCTGAGGGACCCCCCCCTCCCGAGTGCACAAATTTTTGTGCACTAGGCCTCTAGTAAAAACATTAAAAAAAGAAGTAATGTTCCACATCTGCAATCATCAGAGAAACACAAATTAAAACCACAAAGAGATATGACTTCACACTTTCAGAATGGCTATCATCTATAAATCAACAAACAAGTGTTGGCAAGGATGTAAAGAAAAGGGAACCCTCATGTATTGTTGGTGGGAATGCAGATGGGTGTAACCAATGTGAAAAGCAGTATGGAGTTACCTCAAAAAATTAAAAATGGATCTACCTTATGACCCAGCGATTTTACTTTGGGAATATCTCTGAAGAAATCCAAAACATTAATTCAAAATAATATATGCATCCCTATCCTATGATTTTTTTCACTTATTTGCGGTAGCCAAAACTTGGAAGCAGCCCAAGCACCCATCGGTAAATGAATGGATAATAAGCTAAGTACATGCCCTGGCCAGTGTGGCTCAGTTGGTTGGAGCACCACCCTGTACACATAAAGTCTGTGGGTTCGACTGCCAGTCAGGGCACATGCCTAGGTTGCAGGTTTGAACCCTGGCTGTGGTGTGGGTGAGAGGCAACCAATTGATGTTTCTTTCTCACATTAATGTTTCTATTTTCCTTTCCCTCTCTCTAAAATTAATAAACATATAGTCAGGCAAGAATTTTTTAAAAAAAGCTGTGATACATTTACACATTAGAATACTACCCAGCCATAAAAGAAAAATAAAATTTTACCCTTTGAGACAGAGATGGAGCTAGAGAGTATTATGCTAAGTAAAATAAACCAGTCAGAGAAAAACAACTACCAAATGATTTCATCTATATGTTCCATCTAATGAATAAAATAAACTAACAAACAAAATAGAAACAGACTTCTAGATACAGAACACAGACAGATAGCTCTTAGAGGGGAGGGCGTTAGGGAGGCTGACTACTAAAGGTGAAAGGATAAGCAAAAAGAGAGGAAACTCAGACATGGACAACACTATGGTGATTCCAGAGGGGAAGAGGGAGGTAGAGAGTATAAAGGGGAGATATATGGTGATGGAAGAAGACTTGACTTGGGGTGGGAAAACACAGTACAATATACAGATGATTATAAAATTTTACAACTGAAACCTATATAATTTTATTACCTGTATCACTGCAATAAATTCAATTGAAAAAAAAGAAAAAGGAAAAAGATGTCTTAAGTTAGTGAACTCATCTCCTCCTTGAGTGTGTCCTAGGTGATAATGTCCTACATAAAAAAGAAAATCTTAGCAATCTAGGAAACACTAGTCTATGCCGATTACAGGCAAACAAGTAATTTCTGCTGTTACTGCACCATGTACCCAGCTGGGAAAAGTTGTGCCTTTTACAACATATGTTGCTTTCCTGTACTCAAAGATTAAATTGAGAACAATGCTACTCATATCAGATGCCACAATTCTGGAGCAGAGCTTTCTTGTTACAGTAATGATCTTGGAGAGGTATAGAAAAACTTTATTCATATTTTCCTAATTGATGATCTACCACAAAATGAATGGCATTATGCACATGTTGAATTTCATTGGAACATTATAGGGTACCATACAGTACATCTACATACAATCACACAAGGTGGGACATCACTGATTGTTAAATGGAGCAATGCCGCTGGGCTTTTCCCCGGCCTCTGAGGTACAGGCACAAGAACATTATGTCATGCAGTGAGTCAAATCTAGAAACAAATGATAAGGCTGGGAGAGTAAACTATGACTCAGGCTAGGCCATTGATTAGCTTGGACTAGTATACCAGCAGCTCATACGTACAGGCTGCAGTGGGTGTGAGAAGTAGGTAGCCCTTCTCCATTGCAATGTGCCCACCTTTCCCCTTACTTTTCTCCAACATGCTGACATCTCATTTAACTGTCAGAAGCATTAAAGTACATGATAGAACAAAAGCACCAAGCTCTTCTGTATTCTACTTGAAATGTGAGAGTGTAAAAACCATTTTTCCATGCTATTGTGGTTCTCACTAAGTTCCCTCAGCATCCTTAAACCATTACTTTAAATTCCATATCTGATAAATTGCTTACCTCCATTTCATTTACATATTTTTCTGGAGAGTTCTCCTGTACTTTTGTGGGAGGCCTGTTTCTTTATCTACCCATTTTGATTGTCTCTTTGTGATTTTTCTATGTGTTATATAGATCTTCTATTACTCCAGTCTTTGTGGGGTGGCCTTATGTAGTAGTCCTGTGGGACTTAGTGGTGCAATCTCCTGGTAAGGAGATGAGTGTAGCTTTCACCTACTTCATCACCATCTTGAAATCCACAGTAAAAAGTTAAACATTTAATTAATCAATTAATTAATTTTTAAATATGTTATTAAATTTATTGGGATAACATTGGTTAATATAACACTTCAAGTGTACAATTCTACAATATATCATCTGTATATGGCACTGTGTGTTCACTGCCCAAAGTTGTCTCCTCCCATCACCACATACTTGGTCCCCTTTATTCTAAATCTCAGTTTTATTATCTGCATGCAGGAAAAACAACAACAACAATCCTTTTATATTTTTGTATGATCACATTTACGCATTTATTTTAATTATATTAAAACATTTTTAGTTAAAAAAGAATGCTATGAGCCTCCACTCCCTCCTAACAAGTAAAAAGCTGAACAATTTGAAAATAAACTATCCTTCTTAAAATGTCAAGGAAATAAATTCACAGGACAAGCTGCTGCCACCAGAACTGAAGAAAGTGACAAGTGGATACAGAAAAATCACAAATGTCAGGAACAGAACCCATGGGCAGACACCTCTAAATTGCTGGTACCTCGGGAGAAAAACTGAGTTGTACTTGATGAATTGCTGGAGGCTCCATGTGAACAACTCTGAACTAAAAACTCCCCAGCAGAACCCAGCAATGGCACTGCAGTGGGGCACACTTTTGTGAGTTTTACTTCCAGGACCTCAACTAGGTCCTTACAGCGAAGAGTAAAGAAATATCCTCTGGTGTTTTCAGCTGGAGGGGAAGAGGAACCATTGAAAATAGGCCAGAGCATTCCGAACAGCAATCCCTTTAGAAACCATTTTAATGATCAAATAAGAATATGTCTTTCAAGAGTTTAACTCATTCTAGCACAGTGTAAATACTTAATAAATTCTTTCAGGTAAAAGATACAAGTGCCCCAAAACAAATTACTTTGTCCATGATCAGCACATTCTTGTGCATTATGGAAAGTAAAATGAGTTCTAAATGTTCCTGGCTGTAAAATAAGCCGAGTTTTTTCAGCTTACAATACCACTGGTGTATTCTCAAATATATATTTATCAGCAGTAAAGGGTAGGCAGAGTAGAAGAAGGGTACAGGAAAAGACAGAAAGCAGGAAGAAATATTTTGAAACAACAGAACACATATCCATCACACAGAAAATATACTCCCTGATGCCTGTTGAATACTGGGACTGCAGACTTGATCAAGAAAACTTGACACAACACTCTCTAACCTTTGATTGATTTGTTGTCCTAGATGTGGTCCACATCCCTCAGAGTAATAAATGCTATATTCTTTACAGCTACTTCTCCTTTTACTGAAAATGGAAAAAATTTTTTCTTTTTGTCCTAACACAGCTCTGCTTATTAACTGGGGTCATATTTTTTTTAAATTTATCTTTATTGTTCAGATTATTACAGTTGTCCTCTTTTTTCCCCCATAGCTCCCCTCCTCCCTGTTCCCACCCCACCTTCTGTCCTTGCCCCCCCCACTGTCCTCATTCATAGGTGTACGATTATTGTCCATTCTCTTCACGCACCCCCAAAACCCTTAACCCCTGAAAATTGTCAGTCCACTCCCTTTCTATGCCTCTGATTCTATTCTATTCACCAGTTTATTCTGTTCATTAGATTATTTATTCACTTGATTCTTAGATTCACTTGTTGATAGATATGTATTTGTTGTTCATAGTTTTTACTTTCCTTTTTCTTCTTCCTCTTCTCAGCATTTCATATAATATTGGTTGGGTGGTAATGAACTCTTTTAGCTTTTTCTTGTCTGTGAAGCTCTTTGTCTGACCTTCAATTCTGAACGATAGCTTTGCTGGGTAATGTAATTTTGGCTGTAGGTTCTTGCTATTCATCACTTTGAATATTTCTTGCCATTCCCTTCTGGCCTGCAAAGTTTCTGTTGAGAAATCAGCTGACAGTCGTATGGGTTCCCCCTTGTAGGTAACTGAGTGCTTTTCTCTTGCAGCTTTTAAGATTCTCTCCTTGTCTTTTGCCCTTGACATTTTAATTATGATGTGCCTTGGTGTGGTCCTCCTTTGGTTCCTTTTGTTTGGGGTTCTCTGCACTTCCTGGACTTGGAAGTTTATTTCTTTCACCAGGTGGGGGAAGTTTTCTGTCATTATTTCTTCAAATAGGTTTTCAATATCTTGCTCTTTCTCTTCTTCTGGCACCCCTATAATTCTGATGTTGGTACACTTGAAGTTGTCCCAGAGACTCCTTACACTATCTTCATATTTTTTTATTCTTTTTTCTTTTGGCTTTTCTGGCTGGGTGGGTTTTGCTTCTTCATATTTCATATCTTTAACTTGATTCTTGCAGTCCTCTCGTCTGCTGTTGGATCTCTGTATATTATTCTTTATTTCAGTCAGTGTATGCTTAATTTCTAGTTGGTCCTTTTTCATATGCTCAAGGGTCTCACTAAATTTATCGGCAATCTCTAGAACATTCTTCAAAAATCTAATAACCGTGGTTTTGAACTCTATATCCTGTCGTTTTCTTTCCTCCATTTCTGTCATTTGTGACCTGTTTCTTTGTCTCCACATTTTGGCTGTTTCCCTTTCTGAGTTAGGTGATCACTGAGAGGAATTAATCTCTAAGCCACTTGGTTATGAGAGTCAGCTGTGTCTACAGTGGGAGAACTTCTGTGCTGGAGACACCCTTATGGGGCAAGAGTTGTTTCAGTGGGGCTTTTGTGCTCACTGCATCTGCCCCGAGTTTGTCCCTTGTGGATCTGAGTTTTATTTAGGATGGTCCCACTCTGACCACTGGGTGACTCTGGCTCTTGTATCTCTAAGGAGGTGTTGATTTAGCCTTTGCCTTAGGCTACTCAGCCTTTTATATGCTAAAGCCTCTGACACAGCTTGGGAGGGGCGGGGCCTTGGGGAGTCTACGGGGCGGAGCAAACAGCTATGGCCGATTCTCAGCCCTGTGCTGAGAGACACTGGGTCTCTGTGTCCCACGGTAATTGCTACAAGCAACGCTGAGAGAAACCCACTTTGGATTTCTTCCCGGTGCCAGTCAGTTCCCCTTCTCCGGGTGTGCATCTGGGTCCCCAGAAACTCACCTGGAACTGGAGTTCAGAGTCGCCGGGAGCTTGTAGCTCCTTTCAGTTTGAAAAAGAACCGCGTCCTCCGGCACCAACCCTCTCCCAGAGCTCCATGTGCGCATCTCCGAACCTCTGTACTTTGCTTCCACCACCCCTCTGAGTCTCAGTCTCTTTCTAGTTGTAGAATTTTCACTCAGCCAGCCTTCCTGCGGGTGTGAGTAGTGTCCATGTTTTCTTTTCGTGGTTATTTTGAAATAGTTGTGCACAGCTGCATTTACGGTGTTTACCTATGCTGCCATCTTGCTGTCACCTTGGTGGGGGTCACATTTTTTCTTCTACTACTACACGAACTATGTACAAAATTTTCTCTTTATTCTCAAGTCTGTATGTAAGGCAGTTGGTAAGAGAGGAGACATTATTCAGTGGGTGAGACTTTATATGTGAAGTGGGAACTGAAAGTTTACTTGCCAATATCTCATGTATTGTGTGAACTTCAGTTCCTCAAGACCTTTATCTCTGCCATTAGAAATAGGGGAATGTGGTTCATTACGGTGTCTGTTGAGGAGGAATGAGAGGAGCAGCAATGAGCTTTAGAGAATCATCTAAATAGGTTGATTGAGATACAATCCAGTTTATATATGTAATCTCATGGAATAAGTAACTTAACCCATGGAATAAGTAACATAAATTTTATTATACTGAATAGGAAACTACATGAGTGGGTTAAATAAAGTGTGTGACCTAGCTGGTGAATGGCAATGATGCAGTTTTAATCTAAGTATATCTGACTCAAACATCAAGCTGCTTAGTCAGAATGTAGTAGTTCTCCACCAAATGAGTTTGCATTAAATTGTTTTTATATCCAATATTCTATCTGCTCTCATGAGTCCTGAGCTCCCTTGAAGAGCTTTGTGGCTCTGAGAAGAAGCTTACACAGAACTGGCATCAATCAACACTGGTGGCTACTGGAGAAGGATTCAGAGAGGAGCATTATTGAAAAGAAATCATTTTTCATCTCTCCACAGGGGGGTAGTATTTCAAAAGGCAAAATCCTTCCCCAAGTCAAAGGGAAGTTTTACGGTGGAGGAAGGGGAGAGTGAATGATTTGATTGACTGCCACACAGATGCCTCTGCCTTTTTACTCAGATCAAAGTGGGTGGCAAGTGTTGCTCTTGCCCAGGTGAGCCAATTTCCAGGGGGGATCTTTCAAGACCAGCTAAGACAGTGAAGAGGCCTCCAGGTGATAGGAAGAAAAGATGTTCCTGAAATTCTCAGTGGTGATCCTTTGGATTCAACTGGCATGTGAGTTTGAGAAGTTCCCAACTGAAATGAACAGGAAAGCCTAAAGAGGTGGAAAATCTTTGAGGGCAGCTTATTTTATGGTAAAGAGTGAAAGAAATAACTAAAGAAGGAAGAAAGGAAGAGAGAGAGGGAAAGAAGGAAAAAGGTGGAAGGAAGAAGGAAAAATCATTACAGGTTGGGAAAAGTCCCTAATTCCCTAACCCAGTGCCTTCTGCTTTGTTTCTAAACAGGGGTGAGCACCCAGCAGCTGGAGCAGACTCCTCGGTTCCTAAGCATCCAGGAGGGAGAAAATTGCACTGTGTCCTGCAGCTCCTCAAGCGTTTTCCCCACCTTCCAATGGTACAGACAGGAGCCTGGGGAAGGGCCTGTCCTCTTGATGACATTAACTAAGGGTGGAGAAAAGAAGGAGCAGAAAAGACTAACAGCTCAGCTTGGTAAGGAAAGAAAGGACAGCTCCCTGCTTATCACTGCAGCCCAACCTGAAGATGCAGGCATCTACCTCTGCGTGGGGCACAGTGCTCACGGGGCACCTGCTGCCTGTACCCAAACCCTGCTGCAGGCCCCAGTCACACTGCTGTCACATTCCTCCAGCTCTTCCTCATATACCTCTTGGCATGAACAATGATAAAGACCTCAGCCCTTTATGGAACCACTTCCACTGCCTTTCCAGAACGTTCCCACATGTACTGGAGAATGAGTCCTCTGTTATTAGAAAAACTTCCTGGAATGTAGCTCACTATTTGAACCAGTAAAAATGTGGATTTACAGCTCCCCAGGGGAGGCAATGAAGGGACAAATGGAAGGTAGGAAGGGATAAATGGAAGACATCAGACAGATTGAATCATAGATTTGATTGGTCATTCTGTTTTCCTAAAGTTCACAACCAGGAATGGTTAGTACAAGGGCACAGAAATGAATCATTTTGCAGCTTTTTACTCTAGTATCCTGGAGTTGATGAAAACTGCTACATCCCTAGTCTATTAAAGTGAAGTAAAAGACAAAAGTATAGCAAAAAAATTATTAGAGATATAGAGAACAAATTGATTGTTTTCAGAGGGAAAAAGGGATAGGGGATGGGATAAAAATCAAAGGGGAATAAGAGGTATACATGTTCAGTTACAGAATAAATAAGTCATAGGGATATAATTAATGTACAGCATGGGGAATATAGTCAATAATATCATGATAACTTTTTCTGTTGTTGTAACCCTCAACAATACCTGAGGATATTTTTTTCATTGCTTTTCAAGAGAGTTGAAGGGGAGAGGGAGAGAAACATCAATGTGAGAGAGACACATCCACTAGTTGCCTCCCACATGTGCCCCAACTGGGACAGGGAGCAAACCCATGACCCAGGCATATGCTCTTAACCAGAATCAAAACCCTGATCCTTCAGTATGCAGGCTGATGCTCTAACCACTTAGCAACACCACTGGCACACTGGTTTGTTATATTCATCTAAGATTCCTAAATACATGTCAATAAGAATACCTATCTGGTTAACTTGCTACCAGTTAAATGAAATACAAAAACAAAATTATATGAAGTCTCAGGTATAGCATATATATTCACTAAATATTAATACTAATAATATTAATAATGTCACTAAGTAAATGTCACCCCTATAAATAAAATTTTACTCACTCTGCAAGGAGGAATGAGTTAATCTCTACCTAATATTCTGAATCCTCACCTTGGAAATCAGGAAGGCAGACTCTGAGAGTTGCCAACCTAATCACCATTCCCCTCTTCTTCCATATCAACAGTTCTCAACTTTTATTTAGGCAACGGTATGCCCATATGTTTTTTAAAGCCTGCACATTTCATTTACATCCTTTCTTATAATTAGGTGTTGCATATAGCACACTTCTGACCAATGAAATATAATCAGAAACCTTCTAGAAATTTCCTGTAATGTTTTTGCTTTCTTAGCACAGGCACCACATTATCCTGTCCCTATTCCCAACTTTTTCCTTCCCAATACACGGAAGTGGTAACTTTACCATAAAGGAAAGCACAAGCATAAGCCCTCCTCAATTCCATGCCAAGTCAAATCCCTACCCCAGATTTATTTTTACGAAAAAAAATTCAATAAACCACTATTTGGTTGAGTTTTTGTTATTTGCAGCTAAATACAATCTTAACTGTAGTAGGAATAACATAAAATGGCTTTGCATTTTTCTGTGCCATGTCTAACTGCAGGAAAAAAGATATGAACAAAGTGCTGTCTTCATGCAAAGAAGGACCTGCATTTCCATTGATCATATGTATTTCTTGAAATATCAATTTTCCTGTAATTCTTTATTAATAAAAAACTTTCACTTTCCATTCAGAGAGGCCTCATCTCCAAACTTTCAGCAATTTCTTACACTCATGGGAGACGATGGAATGCAGGTTTTCATCCTAGGTCTTTTGATCATAGACAATATCAATTTCCATGCAAATAATTAATAACTGTGGTCTAACTTTATTTTTCATTTTTAGATTTCAAAAGGAATTTATTTTTTCTTGTAGTTTAACCTCATATTTCTCTGGCAACCCACTTCAAAAGAAGCATCCCCTGAAAATTTTAGCACATGGAACGTCTTCATTTTAAATATTGTAAGGGTAAGTATAAATTAAAAATAAGAAAAAATAAATTTTAGTTCTCCCTAGTATAAAAAGGAAAAGACACTTTTCCCTCTCCCTTTTCTTAGAGTATTTATGTTGCAAAACTTGTGGTTGTGAATTCTTTCTTTGTCCCTTTGAGATGTATGTAAATCTTTTTAAAAGGCAAAGAAGCTGCTTTCCAGTTTTACAATCCAGGAGTTTTTTTTCTTAAGCACCTAGAAGCCATCTCTTTGAAATGTAATCAAGTTTATATCCAAGTTTTTGTAGGAATCTAAGTTCTCCTGGCACCATGCAAACTTGTCTCCTGTCATAAAGATATGAGAAATTTTGCCCTTGAATAAAGGCAATTAGGACACACAAGTAGTGACCCCAATTACCAGGTGGATTGAGAAGAGCTATAACAAATGGTGCTGTCCAGGTCTCTTATTTGAGGACTGATTATAAGTTTATCTTGAGGTAACATCTGGGTTGCATCTTTTTGGCTATGTAAAGGAGTAAAAGTTCTTTATCTCTTTTCAATCTTTTAAACAGTTTATCTGTGAGGCACATTGCATTCTAGTTTAATGCTTATTCAACAATAATTCATTTTTCTTTTTTCCTTTTCTTTCTTTGTGGAGAGGTGTTCTGATCTGCAAGAGATTTGGTTTTTACTTCCCCAGGAGATCGCCCAGAGTTCTTCCTCATCTCTATCACTGAAAGTGACATGACACTGTGGAAAGAGTGAGAGTTCCTTATTACCCTGCCACTTACTGGGTGTCTAACTTTGGGCATTTTATATTAACTCCGTGAGCATCCTTTTTCTCATGAGTACTTTGGAAGTAAAGTACTTACTTCACAGCATCACTGTGAGGAATAGCAATGTTTTGTGAATTGCTTAGCTCAGTGGATTGAAAAATAAAAAGCTTGAAAATAGGAAACACTGCTTTGATACGTTGTACTCAAACCTTCATTTGTATCCTGATATGTTTTCTGTGCAGAGAATATGGAAATAACACAATTTCTGCCTTGGAGGAACTCGTTCTCATTGTGATGGAGGTCTGTCTACTTGTTCCCACTGCTGTCACTCTCCAGGGCCCTCAACTTGAAGAATCCTCTGACCTATACTCTCCATTCAGAGTAATAATATCTCAGAGCTACTTGGAGCATCCATGCTCCTGAAGGATTCTAAAATGAAAGAAAATGCACTGCTGCTGCCAAGGCCACACCCTGACACCCTGGGCGGTTGCATTGCTGTATATAAAGTGTTGTCAGCACTAGGTGTTAGTTCACCAGACATCACTCTAACCTGAGAAATTTTTCTTTAGACTTTCAGGATTAATTGCTGGATGAAGAACAAAAATTTCTGAAACAGGAAGAAGGCTAATAATTTAGTCAGGTCAGAGGAGGAGGAGCAAGAGAATATATGAGCCAGCACATTGTTAATAAACACACGATCCTGATTTCTAATAACCAAATCTCTTTCCTTATCTCTAAGAGTCAAATGAAACCTGAGGTTAAAACAAAACAGTTTGTTTTATATTTCTGTAATTTTGCAGTTTCATGAATTTGTATTTCTTAGTATTAGGAACTAATATGAACTTTTATTTATTTATCCGGAAATCCTTTCCAACCTCTGATTGTTGTTCTTCTCTAAATCATCCCAATACCTCATATAAGATCAGAAGCTAAGAATAAGAAAACTGAAGGCAAAGAAAAAGGCAAATAAAGAAAAAGTAAACTACATATGGGAAGAAGAGAGTGGATAAATAATGGTTAGAAGAAAATGCAGAGGGTTGTTGAACTGAAACTCATTATCTATATGAGTTTCTCAACAGCGGCGTTAAAAACTGGGGCTGGGTAATTCTTCTGCGGGGCGGGGGGAGAGCTTTTCTGTGTATCATAAGATATTTAGCAACATCCCTGGCTTCTACTCACTGGATGATAGTAGAACCCCTGTGTGACAACCAAAGGTGTCTCCAGACTCTGCCAAATGTCCCCTAAGGGACAAAACCTTCTATTCTTCTGTTTGAAAACTGATTTGTCTACATGTTAAATTGATAGACAAGGTTAGATAGATAGATAGAGTTATTATATATTAGAGGCCTGGGGCATGAAATTTGTGCATGGAGGGTGTGTGTGTCCCTCAGCCCAGCCTGTGCCCTCTCCAATCTGGGACCCCTTGAGGAATGTCTGACTTCCTGTTTAGGCAGGATCAGGCCTAAATGGGCAGTCAAACATCCCTCTCACAACCCAAGACTGCCAGCTTCCAACCATTTGCCTGCCTGCCTGCCTGATTGCCCTTAATTGCTTCTGCCGGCCAGCCTGATCAACCTCTAACCACACTCCTGCCAGCCTAATTGATGCCTAACT
>PVJC01019714.1:0-29916 GCA_004026665.1 Murina feae | reverse complement strand
TGCGAGGAATTAACCTCTAAGCCACTTGGTTATGAGAGTCAGCTGTGTCTACAGTGGGAGAACTTCTGTGCTGGAGACACCCTTATGGGGCAAGAGTTGTTTCAGTGGGGCTTTTATGCTCACTGCATCTGCCCTGAGTGTGTTCCTTGTGGATCTGTTTTGTTTAGGTTAGTCCCACTCTGGCCACTGGGTTAGGCTGTCTCCTGTATCTTTAAGGAGGTGTTGATTAAGCCTTTGCCTTAGGTTACTCAGTCTTTTATATGCAAAAGCCTCTGACGCAGCTTGGGAGGGGCGGGGCCTCGGGGAGTTTGCAGGGCAGGGTGGAGCAAAAAGCTATGGCGCTTCTCAGGCCTGCGCTGAGAGACACCAGGTCTCTGTGTCCCACGGTAATTGCTGCAAGCAACACTGAGAGAAACCTGCTTTGGATTTCCTCCCGGTGCCATTCAGTCCCCCTTCTCCGGGTGTCTGGGTCCTCAGAAACTCGCCTGGAACTGGAGTTCAGAGCCGCTGGGAACTTGTGGCTCTCTCCGTTTTGGAAAAGAACCGCGTCCTCCGGCGCCAGCCCTCTCCCCGAGCCCCATGCGCGCGCCTCTGTACCTCTGTACTTTGCTTCCGCTGCTCCTCTGAATCTCAGACTCTTTTCTAGTTGTAGGATTTTCACTCAGCCAGCCTTCCTGTGGGTGCGAGTGGTGTCCGTGTGTTCTTTTCGTGGTTTTTCTCACAGAAACTGGCTTTGGCCCTGCAGCTGCTGCCGTCGCGGCGGAGAAATTGTTGGAGCTGGCCTGGCCTGCAAAGTTTCTGTTGAGAAATCAGCTGACAGTCGTATGGGTGCCCCCTTGTAGGTAACTGACTGCTTTTCTCTTGCTGCTTTTAAGATTCTCTCCTTGTCTTTTGCCCTTAGCATTTTAATTATAATGTGTCTTGGTGTGGTCCTCCTTGGGTTCCTTTTGTTTGGGATCCTCTGCACTTCCTGGACTTGCAAGTCCATTTCTTTCACCAGGTAGGGGAAGTTTTCTGTCATTATTTCTTCAGATATGTTTTCTATATCTTGCTCTCTCTCTTCTTCTGGCACCCCTATAATTCTGATGTTGGTACGCTTGAAGTTGTCCCAGAGACAACTGTCCCAGAGACTCCTTACATTATCTTCATATTTTTTGATTCTTTTTTCTTTTGGCTTTTCCAGCTGGGTGGGTTTTGCTTCTTCATATTTCATATCTTTGACCTGATTCTTGCAATCCTCTTGTCTGCTGTTGGATCTTTGTATATTATTCTTTATTTTAGTCACTGTATGCTTAATTTCTAGCTGGTCCTTTTTCATATGCTCGAGGGTCTCACTAAATTTATCGGCAGTCTCTAGAATATTCTTGAAAAGCCTTATAACCGTGGTTTTGAACTCTATATCCAGTCGTTTGCTTTCCTCCATTTCTGTCATTTGTGACCGGTTTCTTTGTCTCTGCATTTTGGCTGCTTCCCTGCATTGAAAGAGTGGCTTTAATCAGCTGTGTCTATGGTGGGAGAACTTCTATGCTGGAGACACCTTTATGGGGCAAGACTTGCTTCAGTGGGGCTTTGGTGCCCACTAAGTCTGCCCCCTGAGTGTGTCCCTTATGAGTCTGAGAAGTTATAGACTGGGTGGTCTCACTCTGACCACTGGGTACACAGTCTCTTGGAACTCGAAGGAGGTGCTATTTTAACTTGTGCGTGGGGCTTCCCAACCTTTTATATGCAAAGGCCTCTGCACGCAGCTTGGGTGGGGCAGGGTTTCAGCGAGTCTACAGGGCGGAGCAACCAGCTATGGCCGATTCTCAGCCCTGCCCTAGGAGGCACCGGGTCTCAAGCCACTCTGGAGTTCCTCCCAGTGCCAGATGGTACCAGACAGTCCAGCTCCTCTCTGTATGATTCTGAGTCCCCAGAAACTCGCCTGGAATTGGAGTTCAGAGCCGTCGGGAGCTTGTGCTTCCCTCTGGTATGAAATGTTGCCAGCCCTTTCCACGAGCCCCTGCACGCATCTCTGTACCTCTGCACTTTATTTCCGCACCTCCTCTGCGTCTCAGTCTCTTTCTAACTGTAGAATTTCCACTCAGCCAGCCTTCCTGTGGGTCTGGGTCGTGTCCGTTTTTCCTTTTCATTGTGGTTTTGAAATAGTTGTGCCCAGCAGCAATTCCAGTGTTCACCTATGCCGCCATCTTGGTTTCTCCCAGTTTTGTTTTTTAACCCAACCATTAATATTATCTTTTTAAAATTAACTAAACTCTTTCACAAATATCATTCACTTGATTCTCAACAATACCGTGAGGGAAATATTTTTATTTTTATCCACATTTTCTACCTCAGGAAAGTATGTTCTGTGAAAGTAAAGGTTTTGAAAAAAAAAAAATATTTGCAAGGACACACCCGGTGACTAGGCTTAGATCATTCACTGGGTAATTGGTAGAATCAGTTCTTGAAAATAGGACTTGAAAACTTACTACTCAGTTTCAAGATCAGAATATTTATCAACTATGAATACATAAACAGTAATCAATAATAAACTTGACAAGCTAAAAAAAAACTCCTCACCTGACAATATGTTTTTATTGATTTAGAGAGAGAGAAAGGAACAGACAGGAGAAAACATGAATGTCAGAGAAAAACATCAATCTTTTGCCTCTCATATGTGCCCCAATCAGGTATCAAACTCTCAACCTGGGTATGTACTCTGACTGGGAATTGAACCCAAAATCTTTTTGGTATAAGGGATGATGTTCCAACAAATTGAATAACCTGGCCAGAGCAGGAAGTATTTCATTTTTTCTTTTAATTTACATTACTGAATTAAATAAATTTTACAAGATACAAAAGTTACCTATTTTTAAGTGTACACTTAGTGGTATTAAGTGCATTCATAATGTTGTGCTACCATCACTACTAGCCATCTTCAGACTCTTCTTCTTATAAAACTCAAACTCTGTATTCATTAATCTATAAATCCCTGTGGTTTCCTTCTTCCCTGCCCTAGCAGCTGCCATTCTACATCTGTCTCTATAATTTTGACTACTCTGAGTACCTCATACAGTGGAATCATATAGTATTGGTCTTCATGTGACTGGATGATTTCACTTAGTATAGTGTCCTCAAGGCTCATTCATGTTGTTGTATATTGTAACATTTCCTTTCTTTTAAGTGGAGAAAACATACCATACTTTGCTCCATCCACTCATTTGTCAATGGATACTTTATTCATCCATTTATTTTTCAATGGACACTTATGTTGCTTTATATTTTAGCTGTTGTAAATAATGCTGCTATGAACATGGACATCTTAGCTAATAAAAGCGTAATATTGAAATTAACCGTTTCTCCGGGACAGGGTAAGCCACGCCCATCAGCCAATCAGAGCGGCTGTATGCAAATTAGCCCAGCCAAGATGGTGGAGGTCTCAGCTGGGAGAAGTGGTGTGCGGCACTGGGGTCCCTCAAGGAAGATGGAAGACCTCTGCCTTGGGCAAGCCAGGAGGGGAGGAACAACCTGGCCGGAGGCGCAACCTGGGGGGGGGGAGGAGTCAGCCGGCCTATGGCCGCTGACGGGAGGAGCAGGTCCGGCCAGCTGTGACAGCAGGGCAGCCGGGGCCTGGCGGAGCAAGCCAGCCCAGGCCCCCAGGCTGCCCTGCGGCCTGGAAGGAGATCCATGATCACGGGGGAGGGGGGGGGGCAAGGCACTCACGGAGGCATAGCCCTGCCCCCCGCCATGGATTTCAGGCAGCAGGGCAGCCTTCGGGGGGAGGGACCGAGCCAGCTCTATCCCCAAGGCTGAGGCCTGGAAATCGGTGCAATCGGGGCACACAGCACACACCGAGGTGTGCCCTCCGTGTGTGCTGTGTGCCCCAATGGATTCCAGGGTCCCAAACTGAGAGGGCACAGGCCGGGATGAGGGACCTCCCCACCCCTGCCGAGTGCACAAATTTTTGTGCACTGGGCCCCTAGTAAAAATATAATTTCAAGCTCCTATTTAGATTCTTTTGGGTATATACCCAGAAGTTGTATAGCTGGACTATATGGTAATTCTAGTTTTAATTTTTTTTTTAGTTTTAATTTTTTAATAAATGTCATATTGTATTCCATAGGAGCTGTGCTATTTTACATTCCCACCAACAGTACACAAGGGCTTCCATATTCTTCACATCCTTTCCAACACGTGTTATTTACTGGTTTGTGATTTTCTTTTATAGGATGTGAGGTGGTACCTCATTGTAGTTTTGATTTGCATTCTCCAAAGGTTAGTGATGTTGAATATCTCTTCCTGTGCTTATAGGCCATTTGTGTATCTTTATTGAAGAAATACTCATTTGAGTCTGTTGCCCATTTTCTGAATCAGGTTGTTGGTTTTTCTGTTGTTGAGGCTTAGGAGTTCTCTGTATATTCTGGACATTAATCTCTTTCCTGCTATGTGATTTTTCAAATATTTTCTTATTCTTTGTGTTACTTTTTTACTCTGTTTACAGTGGTTTTTGACCCATGATTTTTTTCTTCATGAACTCCATTTTGTCTTTTGTTGCCTGTGCTTTTGGTGTCATATGTGAGAAATCTTTGCCAAATCCAATGCCAGGAAACTGTGCCTGTTGTTCTTTACTACAGTTTTCTAGCAAGCCAAGCCCTGTGAATGAGGATTTTTCTAGGGAACTGCCAGACACGTTAATTAGTAGCAACTCTATGGCCATAGGGCTTTTGTGGGAGCTCCAAACTTTTGTGCCCATTCCACTGACAACTAGGCTGCCTGCACAGTTACTGTAGTTGTGATGATGGGGTTTTACAAGGATAGGGGAACCTGAGGAGAAGGTATGGGCATAGGGCAGTAAAGTTTGCTGCCCATACCATATTCATCTGTTGTATTGTTTTTGTTTAGTTTTTAAATGAACAAACTTGATGGTTCTATGATTTGATTAATATCCATACTTCCCAAGAAGTTGATATTGACTGTACTAGTATTTGCTTCTATGGAGCAGGCAGTTTTTAGAGAATGTTATTTTAACATTGTGGAAGTGATTTTCATTTTATCTCTTAACCGTCCTCTGAATCCATATTAATGTCACGTTTATATATGACCTCTTTACTCCACCTAGTACTTACATTTACTTACTGATAAAATGTGTGCTGCTACATTTTATTCCTTTCCATTGCTCTATACTTGTGGATTTATCCAATTTAACATCCATTATGTGTGAACACAGAGCTCTTTTCTTTTGCAATACTCTGGAGAGGGCTTCAGTGACCATTATTGTCAGTAACATGTTACGAATAACTAGAAATTTTCATGGGTTTTCTCTAAGACAGGGGTCATGTCTGCAATCTGTATATAGCCTGTGAAATCATTTGGTCTGGTCCTGCCAAAGCATTAGGGGTGAGTTGACTAAATGTTTGACCAAGTATATCAGGCTAGTTTTAAAGTTGATAATTTTGTATGGCCTGGGATTGTTGTTATAAATATCTAAATGGCCCTTGGCAGAAATTTGGTTCCGCACCCGTGGCCTACGAGTAAAATAGCTTAGTGATAAGGTACTTGAGACTTTAATAGAATTAGGAAATAAAAAGTACTATTTCAAAGTGGCATACCAGTTTGCATTATGGGAATGCCTGCTGTTCCACAGTAAAACTTGGAATTATCAATCTTATATTGCCCATCTTATGGGTATATAGTGATAATGCCCTTGTGGCTGTATAATCTTCTTTCCTCTGAATACTCATGAGGTTGAACACCTTCAGAAATGTGTTTTGACTCATCTGTTATAATTTGACTCCACTAGAATGAGCTTTCATCCCCACCCATCCATCTAACCAGCTCCACTCCGGATTGCCAATGAGTAACTCTCTACTGTGAAAACAAATGATCAACACGTACTCCTCCCCTTATGGACCTACCAGCAACATTGAACAGATAATGGATATGTTCTGATTTACCTTTAAAAAGGATTAGTCTGCCTGCTGAGCTAAAAAGAGGCCATTGTGGGAGCCAGTGAGGAAGCAGAGAGACCCTTTAAAGAATTTTGCAGTTGGTTACCATGGAGTTGATGGTGGCTTGCAGTGCATTGGAGAGTTAGTGGTTGTGCAAAGAGGTCACATTCTATGTATATGGGGATGGTAGAGTCAAGAGAATCTGTGGATGGACTGGATTTGAAGTGTATAACTCTTTTGAAAACACTTTCCTCTCTTGGTTTTCAGGACAACACTCTCTTGGTGGTATTCCAGCCACACTGGCCACACTCTGTCTTCCACTTCTTTTCTGAATGCTTCTCATCCCATCAACATCTACACATGGAATATAATGGAGCTAAGTCCTCACCCCCTTCTGGGATCTGTTCCCTTACCTAGCTATACTTGCTGCCTAGGCAGTTTCACCCAATCTCATGGCTTGGAATATCATCTATATGCTGACAACTCATTAATGTACATCTCTAGCTGATTTATCTCCTAATTATAGACACAGTCATCACGCTGCATAGCTGAAGAGCCAACTTGAGTGTTTAACAAGCATCTCAAACTGAACATGCTCTTTCCACATGCATCCCCATCTCAGTCAATGGCAAGGGTATTCACGTAGTTACTCAGGGCGTAGCTACTGCAAAGACATCCTTCTTTACTACCTTCCGCTCACACTTTACATTTGTTCCATCAGCAAATCCTTTTAGCTCGACATCATAATATTCCCAGATCAACCCTGTCTCACCACCAGCACTTCACCCACTCTCCTACAAGCTTCCAGAACACAGCTTGACAAATTTCAGGAGGTCTCTGTTTCTGCAGTTGCCCTTGCCTGTTATTTACTTACTTAGCAGATAAGAGTGGTCCTTTAATCCATCTCAGCTCTGGTCACTTCATACCTATTCAGGGCAGGTTTATAATTGTTTAAATTTTCAATGGATCAGAGAGACTTTGTCTTGTTTACTACTATTTTTATTTCATAGGTACATACTTATTAGTGGTGGAATGAATGGATGGATGGATGGATGGATGGATGGATGGATGGATGGATAATGAGTGGCAATATGTATCAGTCCATTACTTCACTTAGACATCTATAAAAAGCATCAAGCTTAGACAGAAAGGCCTGGAATTTGCAAGACTGTCCTGAATCATATACACATAAGGACTGAAGATATGGTCAGAAGACGGAGAAAGCTAGAATCCTTGATTTAGCACTTACGACTTACGTTATGGCAAAACGTCCAAAAAAGCATGATTGCTTTTAAAGTCACAGTGGTCTTGAGTCGGGCTCTAAGGAAAAGAATAAAATGCCTACCAGTCTTACCCATAACTGGGCCCAAGACAGTGGTGCCACATTAACCAAATCTTGTTCCTCGTCCCCTAGAGATTTACAGTTTAGTAGAAGAAATAGAATATGTTTTCAAATGACCATATGGTAGGTCAGAATGCCATAAGTTAAGGTGACCAGACATCCCGCTTTTGGTGGGACAGTCCCGATTTTTAACAATTAGTCCTGCATCCCACAGCATTTTTAAAAAGTCCCGATTTTTGGAAAGAATGCACGACAAGCTAGGGAACGGCAGGAGAACAGGAAGGGAATATACGGTTTTTGGCAGCCATGTGGCTCTTTAGCCAGGATATGGGTTTTATATTATTTTTGTTAATTTTATAATGTTAAACTTTAATAATAACAAATAATTGTTGAGAACTGATTATAGAGAACGGCTCATCAAAGTTCGCATTGTTGATCAGTTGTTAGAATTCGACCACCATTGTTTGGACTTAATGAACAATGGCATTTTTTGGGATTGTCAACGACGAAAACATTTTCTAACTGTCTCTCAGACGATACACATTGTACTGCATGCTAGTAAGCTAGTTAAACAAGTGATGTCATTACAAATCAGCTATTCAGATAATTCAGGTAAGTAATTTATTTATTATTTCATAAATACATTTTCTTGAGTGTAGCAGACAGTACTTGTATTATTTATATTTTATAGTGGCGGCAAAAAGTCTAGTGCCGGCCTTGAAAGTGACACTTACGACTTACGTTATGGCAAATTCAGAGGAAAAATAATACAAGTTAGTATTGTTATTATTTAGAAAGAAATATAGGATTAAAATTAAAATAATAACGCGCTGTCCTTACCAGGAACTAATGCTGCGACTGAACACGTTTTTTTCCTACGGTAAATAAAGTGTGGACATCAGAAAAATCACAATTAAGTGTTGAGACTTTGAAAGCCATTTTATGTGTGAAATATAATTTAACAAATTCTTGTGAAAAATTTCATGACCTTTTAAACAATGACAGCAATCTACTAAAAAAAATTCACTCAAATGAGAAATATGCCAAAGAATAAAATAATACTATACATAATTTTTTATTTATTATATTTGTAAATTGTACTTATATTGAAAATTTAAAAAATATATTACAATACTATTTTTGCATTCTATGAAAATTTTTGTCGCTCCATATAGACCAAATTTTTAATCAAGAACCCCCCCCCCCCCAGGTCGGGGTAGGGGAAGATGGGGGAAGGTCAAGGGAGAAAAAAAAAGAGACATATGTACTACTCTTTGTAATATTTTAAGTAATTTTAAGTAATAATAATAAAAAAGAACCCCCCTGGTCAATGGTGTCCCGTTTACCAATGTTAAAATCTGGTCACCTTACCATAAGAATAAAGGAAATTCAGTGTTGTGACTTGATTGTAGATAATTGTTATCATCACCAACATGAGTAACATCCAACTGTGAACAAGAAAAGCCACAAGACTGTTGGTTGCTGGGGAATCGGGACACAAGAGCACAACCACGAAATGCTGCTCAGCAAAAGGCAAAAGGCTGCTCAGCAAAAGGCAAAAGGCTGAGATGCTGGTTGAAGAGAAACCCACAGTTTCATTGTTTTGGTTTTGTCTTTGCTTTTATTCTCTAAATCCAGCACACAGGACTTTTAAATTGCAAACATTCACCAGAGGCTTTGGTGCAAGGAGAGAGGCACAGACTGAGGAGAGACTGGGAAGGGAAGTAAGGCTGGGAGATGTGGCCAGGAGCCCTGCAATGGGACTTTCTTAAGCTTCCAAAACTAAGCAGCCATTTCTCCCCAGAAGAACTAGCCTCTCCCAGTAGCCTCAAGACAGGTCATACAGCCTGCCGTACCCTGAAGTTTGAGCTTTCCAGAGGAAACAAAGGTAGAGGCCAAGCTTATAGGTCTGAATAGTCCCAAGGAGCCCTCAGGGACTAGATTGGAAGAGGGGCCTATCTGCCCCGTTGTTCTGGGAACCAGACTGATAAAAACTGCAGGTTGCTCCCAACCCCATTGATCTCTATAAAAAGATCTCTGACCAACCAAGGCTAGCGTAATATTTTGGGCCACTTGCAAAGGAGTAATTCTGGGTCAGGACAAGAACACCCATATTATTCCCTGAAGTGGAAACAGCACCAACCCACCTAAAGCCCTGCCAGAAACAGATACTCGAGTGATTAAGACTGACAGCTGGCAGACAGGAAAAGAGGGTTGATTGACTCTGCCTATTTGCAGCCAATGCTTGTGGAGACACATAAGCAGAGGACCTATAGATCGCTTGGAACTTCAAGCAGGGTGCCAAAAGCCAAAAGACAGCGCTTGACAGTGGCCCGCACCTAAGTACCTAACAGGAATCCCAGGATTAGCAGACAGAACAGAGGAATGGGGTCCTAAACCAGCTCCCATTGGGGCATTAAAACTCTGCTGAAGCAAACGACACTTCCCTTTTTTATTTTTAAATTTTATTATTTTAAATTTTACTATCATTTTTTAATGTTATCTTTAAAAAAAAATTTTGTACCTTTTTCTTCCTCACTTCTCTTTTTTCCCCTCCTATTTTTCTTGTCCTTTCCCTGTCATAGTTTTCCTCTTTCCTTCCTTTGTCCCCCTTTTCAAAACTGATTTTCTTTATCTGCTTTATTGATTATTATTACTCTAGTCTATGTTGGTTTATTCATATATCTAATTTGCTTTTCCCTGCTTCTGCTCCATTTCTCCTTTTTTTCTTTCTTCACTACTCAATTTTTTTCTTTTTATCTGCTCTTGTTTGTTTCTTCTCCTAATTTTTTAATTTTTTTTCACTTCTTAAATTTAAACCTATCTGCTCTCTCTTCTATTCTCCTTTTTTTAAAAAAAAATTACTTAATTTTATTTATTTATTTTTCTTCTAGTCTTCTCATTTCTTTTCTCCCCTCTATTCTAAATTGTGATCCTTCCCTTAGTCTTCCAATCCCTTAACCTTATTTTCTCTATTTAAGCTCTGCATCTACAGATTCTATGCCCCCCTTGTTTTTTGTTTTTAATATTTTAAGGTTTTTATTGGGTCTCTTTTGTTGTATAGTATTTAAAATTAGTATGTATTTTTATTCATTATTCTGAAAAAGTTTGGGATCCCTTTTGTTGAAAATAAAGTAAATGATACCTGTGTTTCCCTCAATAACCTATACTTTTTTGGCTATTTAACAACAT
Source organism: Murina feae (assembly GCA_004026665.1). Lineage (NCBI taxonomy): Eukaryota > Metazoa > Chordata > Mammalia > Chiroptera > Vespertilionidae > Murina > Murina feae. Next base: position 19,455 of record PVJC01019714.1, on the reverse strand, counting down.
CATCTTAAAGTAAACCAGTGGGGACATTATACAACCCTTAATTCTCCCTAGGTTTCTTTTTTTTTCAGTTTTATTTTCTTTATTGGTCAAGGTATTACAAATGTGTCCTCATCTCCCAGTAACCCCCAACCCTCCCCTCCCCCACTCATGCTCTCATCCCCCTGTTGTCCAAGTCCATTGGCTTGGCTTATATGTATGCATACAAGTCCTTTGGTTGATCTCTCCCCCCTCACCCTCACTCTCCCTCTGGGGATCAACAGATGGATTGCTGCTTCTCTGTCTCTGGTTCTGTCCCTGTTCATCAGTCTATGTTGTTCTCTATATTCCACAAATGAATGAGATCATATGATATTTATTTTTCTCTGACTGGCTTATTTCACATAGCATAATGCTCTCCAGTTCCATCCATGCTGTTGCAAATGGCAAGAATTCCTTCTTTTTACCGTAGCGTAGTACTCCATTGTGTAGATGTACCACAGTTTTTTAATCCACTCATTTGCTGATGGGCACTTAGGCTGTTTCCAGATTTTAATTATCATAAATTGTGCTGCTATGAACATAGGGGTGCATATATCCTTTCTGATTGGTGTTTCTAGCTTTTTGGGATATATTCATAGAAGTGGGATCACTGGGTCAAATGGGAGTTCCATTTTTAAATTTTTGAGGAAACTCCATACTGTTCTCCACAGTGGCTGCACCAGTCTGCATTCCCAACAGCAGTGCAGAAGGGTTCCTTTTTCTCTACATCCTCCCCAGCACTTTTCGTTTGTTGATTTGTTGATGATAGCCATTTTTACACGTTTGAGATGATACCGCATTGTTGTTTTGATTTGCATCTCTCTTATAATTAGTGACTTTGAGCATGTTTTCGTATGTCTTTTGGCCTAATCCCTTTGTTTTCTGGGTGTTTTTTTGTTTGTTTGTTTGTGCTTTTTGGTTTATTTTTGTTGTTGTTTTCTCCCCATATTCTTTTTGTTTTGTTTTGTTTGTTTTGTTGTCATTCGTACACTCTTCTCTTTCCTAATTCTTTTTTTCTGGAGTCATGTGTCTTATTCATGTTCTTTTCTTTGTGTTGCATCTTGTTATATTGTATTTTGTGCTCTCTAGTCAGTACATCCACAAGGGTTGGCACAGCATAGTAGGGAGCGAGCCACATAATCAGACACCCTGAGAGAGACGCCATCCATGAATGGGATAATATATCAGGAGAACTATATCAGGAGAACGCAAGTACCTCCAGTAGAGGGCCTCCCTAGAACACCCAGCCCAGGATACCTGAGAGACTGCACCACTGGGTCCGACAAAACATCTACTACATAAGACTAATTTAAAAAATCTGGGTGGCATAGCAGTTTGATCTAATACATAGAAACAATTACAAAGGAACAGCAAAAATGGGGAGACAAAGAAACAACCCCCAAATGAAAAAAGAAGAAATCACCAGAAAAGGAAATAAATGAAATGAAGGCAAGCAATTTGTCAGAGAAAGAATTCAGAGTAATGGTTATAAGGATGTTCAAATGTCTGGATGAGAAATTCACCATGTATAAGAATCAAGAGGAATTGAAGAACGACATAGCTGCAATAAAGAACACAATGGAAAGTTTCAACAGTAGACTAGAAGAAGCTGAAGAGCGAATCAGTGAATTAGAAGACAAGGCAGAAAAAACACCCAACTGGAAAATAAAAAAGCAGGAGGAGAATCTAAGGGAGGTCTGGGACAACATGAAACAGAACAACATCTGTATAGTAGGAGTGTCAGAAGGAGAGGGAGCTGAGCAAGGAATATAAAACCTGTTTGAAGAAATAATGACAGAAAACTTCCCTGACCTTGTGAAGAAAAAAGTCACACAAGTCCAAGGAGCACAGAGAGCCCCAAAGAAGATAAACCCCAAAAGACCAAAACCAAGACATACCATAATTAAATGGACATATATCAATGACAAAGTAAGAATCTTAAAGGCTGTCAGAAAGAGACAGAAAGTTACCTACAAGGGATCTCCCATTAGAATATCAACTGATTTCTCAATAGAAACACATCAGACCAGAAGTTAATGGGATAAAGTACATAAAGTGTTACAAAGCAATGGACTGAACCCAAGAATACTCTAAAGAGCAAGGCTATCATTAAAAATTCAAGGTGAAATCAGGAGCTTCACAGATACACACACACAAAGGCTATGGGAGTTTATTACCACCAAGCCAGTAATGCAAGAAATGCTAAAGGGACTGTTATAAAAGGAACAAATAGAAAGGGAAGAAGGAACACAGGCATAAAGAATAAAAATGACTACAAACAAGTACCTATCTCTACATATAAAAGCCTAAGTGACAGTTACGAACAGTTGACCGACCACTCGCTATGATGCACACTGACCACCAGTAGACAGAGGCTCAATGCAGGAGCTGCCCGCCTGGTGGTCAGAGTGCTCCCACAGCCAACCTCCCACAGCTAGCCAACCCCCCATGGTCACTACCCCTGGCCGACCAGCGCCAGTCGACCTGATATCAGGCCAGGCCGAGAGACCTCACCCATGCACGAATTCATGCACCAGTTCCCTAGTCAATAATAACCTTAAATGCAAATGGATTAAATGCACTAATCAAAAGACATAGAGTAGCTGAATGGATAAGAAAATATGACCCATATATATTCTGTCTATAAGAGACCCACTTTAGAGAGAACCAAGATGATGGCATAAGGTATATACCTGAATGCACTGCCTCCCACAACCACATTAAAACTACAACTATAAAGCTAAACAGCCATCTTCCAGATCTAGGGGAGTGGAAGTTTTACAACTAGAAAGAAAGAGAAAGAGTACATTGAGAATAGTAGAAGGTGCGGAGGCGCCAAGAACAGAGGGGTACGGAGGTGTGAGAAACGGTGGCGGCGGCAGCAGCACCTGGGTGCATGGGTTATTTCAATCGGAAGGGGAATACAAGCTCTGGGGCTGCACTGAACTCGTTTCGGGCTGTCTGGCATCGGGTTGGAAAGTGAGAGTAGCTTTCTAGCAGAGCTGCTTGCAGCGATCATTGTGACTGTGGGGGTGTGGAACTCTGAGACTTGGGAACTCAAGGGCATGGAGATGCCAAAATGCAGAGATGGCTGAGGGACAGCCATCGTTGTTTGCTCTGCCCTGGTGATTCTCTGAGACCCCGCCCAAACCAATTTACAACCTCACCCATGTTATGTGCAGTAGCCCAAATGAATCACCTGTCTCTCTGCAGCCTAACCTAACAAACTGCAGCTTGGACAGAGAGCTCCAAAAGTTCCAAACCCCAAGCAAAGAGGAGAAATCCAAAGATCTCGCTGTAGCACCTCCAGGGTGGACTCACTCAGCAACTGACTTTGCACCTCCTTAAGATACAGGAGCCAGTGTACCCAGTGGCCAGATACCAGATTTCAGCTCCTCACATCCATAAGGGGCATACTCAAGAGGCAGACTCAGTGAACACCAAAGCCCCACTGAAGCAAGTTCTGCTCCATAAGGGTGTCTCTTGCACAGTAGTTCTTCCACTAAAGACACAGCAGGTCCTCACAATCAATTGGCCTGGAGGTCATTTCCTCCCAGTGATACCAACAGCAATTGAGGCTTAACTACAACAAGACTGTGCACCCAGCCCTCAAAGGCGTACACCAAGAGTGTCCACACCAGGTGATTGGGGAGGCTGAGCCACTGGGCCCAAGAAGACACCTACCACACAAACCCACCCTATCAACACAGGGAAGCAGCCAAAATGCTTACATAAAGAAACAGGCCACAAATGAAAGAAAAGGAGGAAAGCAAACTACTGGATTTAAAGTTCAAAACCACAGTTATAAGGCTACTCAATAATCTTCTACAACCCTCCGAGAAACTTAGTGAGACCTTCAAGGATCTTAATGAGAATACCAAATAATAATAATAATAATAATAATAATAATAATAATAATGGAAAAGGACCAGTCAAAAATTAAGCATACACTGACTGAAATAAAAAATAATATACAGAGATCCAATAGCAGACTAGAGGATCCCAAGAATCAAGTCAAAGATTTGAAATATGAGGAAGCAAAAAACATTCATTCTGAAAAGCAGAAAGAAAAAAGAACCCAAAAATATGAAGTTAGTGTAAGGAGCATCTGGGACAACTTCAAGCACACCAACTTCTGAACCATAGGGTTGCCAGAAGAAGAGAGAGAGTAAGATATTGAAAGCCTATTTGAAGAAATAATGACAGAAAACTTCCCCTACCTGGTGAAAGAAATAGACCTACAAGTCCAGGAAGCACAGAGAATCCCAAACAAAAGGAATCCAAAGAGGACCACATCAAGACACATCATAATTAAAATGCCAAGGGCAAAAGACAAAGAGAGAATCTTAAAAGCAGCAAGAGAAAAAAATTAGTTACCTAAAAGGGAGTACCCATATGACTGTCAGCTGATTTTTCAACAGAAACCATGCAGGCCAGAAGGGAGTGGCAAGAAATATTCAAAGTGATGAATAGCAAGAACTTACAACCAAGATTACTCTACCCAGCAAAGCTATCAGGTAAAATTGATGGTCAGATAAAGAGCTTCACAGACAAGAAAAAGCTAAAGGAGTTCATCACCACCAAACCACGATTATATGAATGCTGAAGGGCATTCTTTAAGAAGAGGAAGAAGAAGAAAAAGTAAAGATAAAAATTATGAGCAACAAAATGACAACAAATACATTTCTATCAACAAGTGAATCTAACAAGTAAATAAAAAAATCTGATGAACAGAATAAACTGGTGAATATAATAGAAGTAGGGGCATAGAAGGACTGGACTGACAATTCTTGGGGGAAAGGAGGTGTGTCTGGTATGGGAAGAGACTGGACAAAAATCTTACACCTATGGATGAAGACAGTGGCAGGGGATGGGATGGGAACCAGGTGGAGGGGAGATATTGAGGTTAAAAAAAGGAACATCTGTAATAATCTGAACAATAAAGATTTATTTTAAAAAAGACCCACTTTAGAACAAAGGACTCAGACTGAAAGTGAAGGGATGGGAAACATTTTTTCAAGCAAGTGGAAATAAAACACAAAAGCTGGGGCAGCAATACTTATCTCTGACAAAATAGACATCAAAGTGAAGGCCATAACAAGAGATAAAGCCACTTCAGGGAGAACCAAGATGGCGGCATGAGGTATATACTTAAATGCGCAGACTCCCACAACTACATTATAAAAATACAACTATAAAGATAAACGGCCATCCTCCAGAACCAAGAGAGGGGAAGCTTTACAACTAGAAGGTAAGAGAATGAGTGCATTGAGACTGAGTAGAAGTTCCCGGCGCCAAAACTGAGAGGTACGGATGCGCGTGAAACGGAGGCAGCATGGGTGAAAGGGGGCAGCGGCAGCACCTAGGTCCACAGCTTGGAAGGAGATTATAAACTCCAGGGTCGCACTGAATGCGATGCGGGCTGTTGGGCAACGGGGTGGAAGACAAGTGGTGTTCTAGCAGAGCTGTTCACAGCAATCACTGACTCGGAGACTCGGGTGCACAGACGCCAGGGTGTGGAGATGCCAAATCCAGGAGAAGCCGCAGAGTCAGTGGAGGAACATCTGTAATAATCTGAACAATAAAGATTTATTTATTTAAATCCAGTGATAGACGCAGCTATCACAGGTTGTTCTGCCCCGGTGATTCTGAGACCCTACTCCACCCAACTTACAACCCTGCCCAAGCTATGCGCCTCCCTGCCTGCAGCATAACCTAAGGACTGCAGCTGGGACAGAACTCCAAAAATTCCAAACCTCAAACAACGAGGAGAAAGGCCTGGAGGTCATTTCCTTCCAGTGATACCTCCCAGTGATAACTACAGCAAGACTGTGCACCCATCCTTCAAAGGCGTACAATAAGAGTGTCCACCCCAGGTGATTGGGGAGGCTGAATCACTGGGCCCTATAGGACACCTAGCACAGAAAGCCACTCTATCAATGCAGGGAAGCAGCCAAAATGTGGAAACAAAGAAACAGGTCACAAATGACAGAAATGGAGGAAAGCAAACGACTGGATATAGAGTTCAGAACTATGGTTTTAAGGGTTTTCAAGAATTTTCTAGAATCTGTCGATAAACTTAGTAATATTATACAGAGATCCAACAGCAGACCAGAGGTTTGCAATAATCAAGTCAAAGATTTGAAACATGAAAAAGCAAAAAGCACCCAACTGGAAGAGAAAAAAGAAAAAAGAATTCAGAAGTGTGAAGATAGTGTAAGGAGCATCTGGGACAACTTTAAGCATACCAACATCAGAATTATAGAGGTACCAGAAGAAGAGAGAGAGCAAGAGATTGAAAATCTATTTGAAGAAATAATGATAGAAAACTTCCCCTACCTGGTGAAAGAAATAGACTTACAAGTCCAGGAAGTGCAGAGGATCCCAAACAATAGGAATCCAAGGAGGACCACACCAAGACACATCATAATTAAAATGCCAAGGACAAAAGACAAAGAATCTTAAAAGCAGCAAGAGAAAAACAGTTGATTACCTACAAGGGAGTACCCATACGACTATCAGCTGATTTCTCAACAGAAACCATGCAGGCCAGAAGGGAGTGGCAAGAAATATTCAAAGTGATGAATAGCAAGAACCTACAACCAAGATTACTCTACCCAGCAAGGCTATCATGTAAAATTGATGGTCAGATAAAGAGCTTCACAGACAAGAAAAAGCTAAAGGAGCACATCACTACCAAACCAGGATTATTTGAAATGCTGAAGGGCATTCTTTAAGAAGAAGAGGAAGAAGAAAAAGGTAAAAATAAAAACTATGAACAAAAAAGTGACAACAAATACCTATCTATCAACAAGTGAATATAACAAGTCAATAGAAATATCTTATGAACAGAATAAACTGGTGAATAGAATATAAGTAAGTGCATAGACAGGGAATGGATTGACAATTCTCAGGGGGAAGGGGAAGAGACTGGACAAAAATCTTACATCTATGGATGAAGACAGTGGTGGAGGTAAGGGCACGGGGTAGGGGGGGTAACCAGGTGGAGGGGAGCTATTGGGGTTAAAAAAAGGAACATCTGTAATAATCTGAACAATAAAGATTTTAAAAAAGAAAGAAAAAAAAAAAGAGAGTCACTTCATAATACTACAGGGATTAATACAACAAGAGGTTATAACTCTGGTAAACATATATGCACCCAATACAGGAGCATATAATCTAATAAAAGAGTAATATTGAAATTGACCATTTCTTTGGGATGCCTAAGCCATGCCCACCAGCCAGTCAGAGCGGCTGTATGCAAATTAACCCAGCCAAGATGGAGGCCGGCAGTAATGGAGCTAGAATAAACAGCAGGCTTCCATTGCACCAGGAGTAAACTGTCTGCCTAGGCCGGCTGGGCCTCTCTCTGCTCCAGCCAACATTGTTGCAACATTGTTTCAATTATAGAAGCCACAGGGCTGAAGCAAACAGCAGTCTTCTGTTGCACCAGCCATGGAGGAAACTGCCTGCCTAGGCCAGTAGGCCTCTAAGGCAACATTCTTTCAATTACAGAAGCCACGGAGCTTAAGCCAACAGGAGGCTTCATTACCTGCCTAGGCTTCGGCTTAAAGCAACGGTATCAATTATAGAATATAAACCCCAGAAACCTGCTTCAAGCCAGCCTTGCTGGGATGTTGGGTCAATGGGAGCTGTGGGCAGCCTGAAAACTCCTCACCCCTCAGCCCCACACCCATGCTGCCCAGGCACCCCAGTAGGGACCCAAAACCTGAAGGGACTGTGGGCAGCCTGAAAACGGCTCTCAGCCCTGCACCCAGGCTGCCCAGGCACCCCAGTAGGGACTCGAACCCTGAAGAGATGTGGGAAGCCTGAAAACAGCCCTCAGCCCCGCACCCAGACTGCCTAGGCACCCCAGTAGGGACTCGAACCCTGAAGGGACTGTAGGCAGCCTGAAAACGGCCCTCAGCTGCTCACCCAGGCTGGCCAGGCATGCCAACAGGTGGACATCCCCTAAGGGGTCCCAGACTGCAAGAGGGCAAAGGCCGGGCTGAGTGACCTCCCAAGTGCACAAATTTTTGTGCACCGGGCCCCTAGTCTAATTATATTAGAAAACTTCTGGAGGATATCAAGGGAGAGATTGACAGCAATACAATTAGAGTAGATGATTTAATACCCCACTGATGTCGTTGGATAAACCTTTTAGACAAAAAATCAACAAGGAAACAGCAATCCTAAATGACACTCTAGAACAGATGGAACTAAATGACATCTTCAGAATATTCCACCCCAAAGCTACGGAATATACATTCTTCTCCAAGTACACATGGGACATTTTCAAAGATAGACCACAAATTAAGTCTCTACAATTTCAAGAAGATTAAAATCGTATTAAGCATCTTCTCAGACCACAATGGTATGAAATTAGAAATCAGCTACATAAAAATGCTTAATTATAGGGAGGCTAAGTAGCATGCTATTAAACAATGAATGTGTTACCAGAGAGATCCGAGAAGAAATTAAAAACATCTGGGAACAAATGAAAATAAGCACACAACAATCCAAAACCTACAGGACACAGTGAAAGCAGTCCTGAGAGGGAAGTTAATAGCACTATAGGCCTACCTCAAAAAAACAAGAAAAACTGGTAGTAAGTAATCTAACATTACAATTTAAAGAATTAGAAAGAGAATGATAAGAAAAACCCAGAACAGGTAGAAGAAAGAAAATAAAATCAGAGCAGAAATAAATGACATAGAGAACAAAAAGATAATACATAAAGTTCAGTAAAACCAAGAGCTGGTTCTTCAAAAGCATAAATAAGATTGATGGACCTCTAGCCAGGCTCACCAGGAAATAAAAAGAGAGGACCCAAATAAACAAAATCAGAAATAAAAGAGATGAAGTAACAATGGATCCCATAGAAATAAAAAGGATTGTAATAAAATACTATGATTGACTTTATTCCAACAAATGGGAAAATCTGGAGGAAATGGTCATATTCCTAGAAAAATACAGCTTTCCAAATTCAATCAGGAAGAATCAGAAAACCTAAATAGGTTGATAACTACTGATGAAATTGAAGCAATAATAATAATTTTAAAAAAAACTCCCAACAAATAAAACCCTGGTCCAGATGGATTCACAGGGCAGTTTTATCAAATTATTTAAAGAAGAGCTAACAGGTCTACTTCTGAAACTATTTTAAAAAATTCAAGAGGGAGGAACTCTTTCTGTGAGGCCACTATCACCCTAATTCCAAAACCAGATAAAGACCCAAAGAAAGAGAATTACAGGCCAATATCCCTGATGAACATAGGTGCTAAAATCCTCAACAAAATTTTAGCAAACTTTGCCCTAGCTGGTTTGGCTCACTGGATAGATCATCAGCCTGTGGACTGAAGGGTCCCAGGTTTGATTCTGGTCAAGGGCATGTACCTTGGTTGCAGGCACATCCCCAGTAGGGGGTGTGCAGGAGGAAGTTGATCGATGCTTCTCTCTCATCGATGTTTCTAACTCTCTATCCCTCTCCCTTCCTCTCTGTAAAAAATCAATAAAATATATTAAAAAATTTTTTTAGCAAACCAGATTCAGCAATACATTAAAAAGATCATATATCATGACCAAATGGGATTTATTCCAGGGATGCAAGGCTGGTAATATTCACAAATCAATAAATGTGATACAACACATAAACAGATTGCAAGACAAAAATGACATAATCGTATCAGTTGATGCAGAAAAAGCATTTGAAAAAAATCCAACATCCTTTTTGGTAAATACTCTCAGCAAATGGGAATAGGATGAATATACCTCAACATGATAAAGGCCATATATGACAAACCTATAGCCAACATCATACTCAATGGACAAACACTAAAATCATTTTACCTAGAACAGGAACAAGACAGAGATGCCCTTTTTTACCACTCTTGTTTTCCATAGTTCTGGAAGTTAGCAATCAGACAATAAGAAAAGATAAAAGTCATCCAAATTGGAAAGGAGAAAGTAAAACTCTCATTATTCACAGATGACATGATATTGTACATAGAAAACACTAAAGACTCCTTAAAAAAACTACTAAACATAATAAGTGAATTTGGAAACATAGCATGATACAAAATTAACACCCAAAATCCATAGCATTTTTATACACCAATAGTGAACTCTCAGGAAGAGAAACTTAAAAACAACCCTATTGGCTATTGCAACAAAAAAATTAAAATATTTAGGAATAAACTTAACAAAGGTTATAAAGACCTATACTTGGAAACCTAAAGGACATTGAAAAAAGATAGAGGAAAATAAAAACAAGTGGCCCTAACCGGTTTGGCTCGGTGGATGGAGCGTCAGCCTGCGGACTGAAAGGTCCCAGGTTCAATTCCAGTTAAGGGCATGTACCTTGGTTGCGGGCACATCCCCAGTGGGGGGCGTGCAGTAGGCAGCTGATCGGTGTTTCTCTCTCATCGATGTTTCTAACTCTCTGTCCCTCTCCCTTCCTCTCTGTAAAAAATCAATAAAAATTAAAAAAAAATAAATAAATAAAATAAAAAAAAAAATAAAAACAAGTGGAAGAATATACCATGTCCATTGACTGGTAGAATCAACATCATTAAAATGTCCATACTACCCAAAGCAATTTATAGATTCAATTTAATCCCTATTAAAATACCAATGGCATATTTCACAGACCTAGAACAAATATTCCAAAAATTTATATTGAACCAAAAAAAGACTCTGAACAGCTACAGCAATCTTGAGAAAGAAGAACAAAGTTGGAGGACTCAAAATACCAGCTATCAAGTTATACTACAAAGCCACAGTATTCAAAACAGCCTGGTACTGGCACAAGAACAGGCATATAGATCAGTGGAGCAGAACAGAGAACACAGAAATCAACCCAAGCCACTGTACTCAATAAATATTTGATAAAGGAGGCAAGAGCATACATTAGAGCAGAGATGGTCTCTTCAGTAAATGGTTTTGGGAAAATTGGAGAGATACATGCAAAAAAATGAAACTAGACCACCAAATTACACAATACACAAGAATAAACTCAAAGTGGATAAAAGGCTTAAATGTAAGATGTGAAACCATTGAAATCCTAGAAGAAACCATAGACACCAAAATCTCAGGCATATCTCTTAGCAATATGTTTACTGATACATCTAGAACAATGGAAATTAAGGGGAAAATGAACAAATGGGACTATATGAAAATAAAAAGCTTCTGCATGGCAGAAGAAACCATCATCAAAATAATAAGGGACCCCACTACATGGGAGAACATACTGGCCAACGATACATCTGATAAGGGGTTAATCTCCAAAATATATTGTAAACTCATACAGCTTAACAAAAGGAAGACAAACAATCCAATTAAAGAATGGACAAAGGACCTAAATAGACACTTCTCTAAAGTGGTCATACAGAAAGCCAAGAGACATATGAAAAAATGCTCAAAGTTACTAGTCATCCAAGAGATGCAAATCAAAGAAGTGATGAGGTATCACTTCACACCTGTTAGAGTGGCTATCATCAACAAATCAACCAATGACAAGTGTTGACAAGGTTGTAGAGAAAAGGGAACCCTACTACACTGCTGGTGGGAATGGAGATTGATGCAGCCACTGTGGAAAACAGTATGGAGTTTCATCAAGAAATTGAAAATGGAACTCCCATTTGACCCAGTCATCCTACTTCTAGGAATATATCCTAAGAAACCTAACACACATCAGGAAGAATATATGTACCCCTAGGTTCATAGCAGTGCAATTTTATAATAGGTAAGACTTAGAAACAGCCTAAGTGCCCATCAGCAGATGAGTGGATTAAAAAAACTATGGTACACTTACACAATGGAATACTACTCAGCAATAAAAAAGAAAGAACTCTTACCATTTGCAACAGCATGGATGGATCTGGAGAGTATTATGTTGAACGAAATAAGCCAGTCAGAGAAAGATAAGTACAACATGATCTCACTTATTGTGGAATTTATGAACCAAATTAACTGATGATCAAAAATAGACCCAGGGCCATAGAAGCATGAACAGACCGTGGAACCTTGGAGGCAAGGCAGGGGAGGGTTGGTGGGAAGAGATCAACCAATGAACTTGTATGTATGTGTGCATAACCCATGGATACAGACAATGGGTGGTGAGGGTCTGGGATAGAGGGAGAATAGGAGAGGATTGGAAGAGGTTAATGGGGGGAAAAGGACCTATGTAAACAATAAAAATTAAAAGAAAAAAGTCAGTTTGCCATTTGCTAAATATTTATGAGCTCAGCTGCTATTTGTATTTTTTATTGAATAATTCTTAAATATTTTATAAGAAAAAATTTATCATCGCCAAACAATGCATGATTAATAACATTATTTTATACCAATCATCACATTTGATTTTAGGTCTTCTCAGCATTTATTTGACCACCCACTGTATGCCCGGCACTGCACTAGAAACGGCACACATGTTATCTAATTTTATCTCACATTCACTCTATGAGAGCATTCGTTGTGTGGCCATCTTACTAAAAAGACAACCCAGGCTCAGAAAGTAAAATTCTATGTGTAAGACCAATCAGCCAGAAAGTAACACCTGGAATTAAGGGAGATGAATATGAAAGCCATGTCAATCACAAGAAAGCTGACTTACTTCTTTTAAACAGGGTTATTTTATTTTATTTATTTTTTTGCTCAAGAAATTCTTTCTGGTTGGATCTATTAGGCTGGAAAAATACAAGACTCAAAGCTAATATGGCACTCATTCGCTTAGCATCCAATGAAAAGAAAAGGGCTCTCACAGTGCTTGGAAAGAGAAGTACCCTTATTTTCTCTTAGGCCTGAGTTGTTTTATAAAATACTTTAATATATTTATAGTGCTTATAAAAACACCTAACATGACAACAGAGAGGAAAAAAATAAGATCTCTTATGGAAAAATTTATGAATAAATCACAGGTTCTTGTTTTAGGTGCCTTATTATATAAAATTTGAATACTTCAGTGTACACTCTCAATAGTTAGAAGATATAAGTACATCATGTACTGATAACATTTTGTTGCAAGTTTCCTATAAAGAGATTCTTGTCTGTAGACTTTTATTAAATCAAGACATATCAGTAACCTGAAAGCTGGGATCCATTCTAATTTTTAAAAGCAGAGAATTAATTGGTAGCCTTTGGGGTTTTTTTTGGCATATATATGTGATTTTCTTTAGTTCTACAATGACCTAATTTATCCCAGAAGTATGAATGATGGCTTTGAGTGCGTAAGTGGTCAGTGGAGGGCACTAGGAGAGCCTTTTCTCCTGTTCCCTGGTTTGATACTGTCTATTTTTTCACTTTTATATTTCCTGTGAAATTGTCTGCACTACCACCCAACTCATGATTATTAGGTGACAGAATGCATTACTAGAAAAATGTTGTGGTTTCAAAGTTTATTCCTTTTATCTCCTCCAAGATTTCTTTCCATTTCTCCACTAATGCATGAGTACCTCCAGAATTTGATACTCTGAGAACATGTTCTATGAATAAACAAACACATTTCTCATTCTTACAGTGCCAGTTAGAAGTTTCACTCAACTCAATGATGCTTACATATCCCTGTTCTATAGAAAACAACCATTTGATGGTCTGTTTCAGACTAGTTTCCCCATAGGTTTTCTTCATGAGTATCCTCAAAGAGAACCCATGCTTCATTCAGTAAAGTAGAGGATGCTGTGCTGGATCAATTTTTTTTCTTTTTCCTTTAAAAAAATCTTTATTGTTCAGATTATTACAGTTGTTCCTCTTTTTTCCACCCATAGCTCCCCTCCTCCCAGTTCCACCCCGCCCTCTGCCCTTACCCCCCACCCCACTGTCCTCATGCATAGGTGTAAGATTTTTGTCTAGTCTCTTCCCGCACACCCCACACCCACTTCCCCCTGAGAATTGTCAGTCCACTCCCTTTCTATGCCCCTGATTCTATTCTATTCACCAGTTTATTCTGTTCATCAGATTTTTTATTCACTTGATTTTTAGATTCACTTGTTGATAGATATGTATTTGTTGTTCATAATTTTTATCTTTACTTTTTCTTCTTCTTCCTCTTCTTAAAGGATACCTTTCAGCATTTCATATAATCGTGGTTTGGTGGTGATGAACTCCTTTAGCTTTTTCTTGCCTGTGAAGCTCTTTATCTGACCATCAATTTTACATGATAGCTTTGCTGGATAGAGTAATCTTGGTAGTAGGTTCTTGCTATTCATCACTTCGAATATTTATTGCTACTTCCTTCTGGCCTGCATAGTTTCTGTTGAGAAATCAGCTGACAGTCATATGGGTGCTCCTTTGTAGGTAACTAACTGCTTTTCTCTTGCTGCTTTTAAGATTCTTTGTCTTTTGCCCTTGGCATTTTAATTATGACGTGTCTTGGTGTGGTCCTCTTTGGATTCCTTTTGTTTGGGATTCTCTGTGCTTCCTGGACTTGTAAGTCTATTTCTTTCACCAGGTAGGGGAAGTTTTCTGTCATCATTTCTTCAAATAGGTTTTCAATATCTTTCTCTCTTCTTCTGGCACCCCTATAATTCGGATGTTGGTACACTTGAAGTTGTCCCAGAGACTACTTACACTATCTTCATGATTTTGGATTCTTTTTTCTTTTGGCTTTTCTGGCTGGGTGGGTTTTGCTTCTTCATATTTCATATCTTTGACTTGATTCTTTTAATCCTCTGCTGTTGGATCTCTGTATATTATTCTTTATTTCAGTCAGTGTATGCTTAATTTCTAGCTGGTCCTTTTTCATATTCTTGAAGGTTTCACTAAATTTATTGGCGGTTCTTGAAAAACATTATAACCGTGGTTTTGAATTCTATATCCAGTAGTTTGCTTTCCTCCATTTCTGTCATTTGTGACCTTTTTCTTTGTGTCCGCATTTTGGATGTGTCCCTGTGTTGATAGAGTTGCTTTCTGTGCTGGGTGTTTTATAGGGCCCAGTGGCTCAGCCTCCCCAATTACCTGAGGTGGACACTCTTGGTGCACTGCTTTGTAGGCTTTGTGCACAGTCTTGTTGTAGCTAAGACTTGATTGTGTGCCCCCTGAGTGTGTCCCTATGGATCTGAGGAGTTGTAATCTGGATGGTTCCACTCTGACCACTGGGTACACTGGATCTTGGATCTCTAAGGAGGTGCTAATTTAGCCTCTGTGTGAGGCTACCCAGCAGGAGCTAAAGTGAGATCTGCAGATTCCTCTTCTCTGTTTGTGGTTTGGAGCTACCCAGATGAGGCCCAGCTGTGAAGCAATGCAATCTGCTGTGGGGCCTTGGGTCTGTTTGGGTGTTCTGAGTCTCTCTGACCCAGCTGCAGTTTGTTAGGTAATTTTAGATTGCAAAGGGCCAGGTCTTTTATATGCAAAAGCCTCTGCACACAGCTTGAGTGGGGCAGGGTCTCGGGGAGTCAACAGGGTGGAGCAAACAGCTTTGGCTGATCCTCAGCTCAGCTCTAAGAGGCCCTGGGTCACAGTGTCCCGTGGTAATTGCTGCAAGCACTGCTGAGAGAAAGCCGCTCTGGAGTTCCTCCCGGTGCCAGATAGTCCAGTTTCTCCCTGTATGAGTCTGGATCCCCAGAAACTTGCCTGGAACTGGAGTTCAGAGCCATCGGGAGCTTGTGACTCCCTCCAGATTGACAAAGACAACCGCGTCTTCAGTTGCCCAACCTTTCCGCGAGAGCACCTCCGTACCTCTGCACTTTACTTCTGCACCTCCTCTAAGTCTCAGTGTGTTTTCCTCTTCCCTTCTAGTTGTAGGATTTCCACTCAGCCAGACTTCCTGAGGTTCTGGGTGGTGTTCGTTTTTTCTTTTTGTTGTAGTTTTGAAGTGGCTGTGGGAGGCAGCAATTTCAGGTGTTTACCTCTGTCACCATCTTGGTTCTCTCAGAAACCATTTTTCTGTGCTGGATCAATTTTAAGAGCCTCACTGGAGCTGTGAGAGCTGAACTAAATAGGCATATGGAAGAGCAAGGTCATTCAGTGGAAATAAGACTATGATGAAAAACCCAGAGTCTGATGTGGCCATGGTGTGAAATGAGCACAGAGGTTCTTCCTGTTAGGTGGACTGATATGTGAAAATGCTTATTTTCAAAAGTCATAGGAGACAATGGTTGAGATGGACAGGACCACCCAATTGTCATAGGACTTAAATGCCATAGCAAGTTTCCATTGTCTATTCTAGATAATGGGGGAAGCAGCGGAAGTTCCTAAACTCCAGACTGTGGGGACAAAATCAGTGTTTGGGGTATGGTAGTAAGGATGTGAGAGAGCCTGGTTAGATTACAGCAATGAAATAGTCATTGCAAACACTTGGTTGCAAGCACTTGGTCAGTCATGATTCCACCTCTGAAGTTCTCTTCTTACATAAATTTAAACATGTTTTATAACTGTGAGAAGACACATCTTGGCTTTGTCGGTTACAAATTGATTCAAGACCCCCATTTCCCAGTTTAATTCACTCTAGCACAAGCTCATGTAGGACTTCCATAACTAATTAAATAACAAAAGTGGTATTGGATCTTTTTTAGAAATTCTTCCATAGTTCAAAAAAATATAAATCTTAATGTCCAGAGTTTAGTAGTATTAATGTTAAAGAGTCAGCATATTGCAAACCTTCTGTGCGGTAGTATCATCTTGCTTTTGACAAAACATGTCAGTGAGAAATTTGCCCAATGGAACACCAAAGTTCTATTCTGAAATTAAGTTTTTAAACATGACAAGTTAAAAAATGTAAAATTTTTTATAAAAAAATTTTAACCTTTTAATGTAAAACTTTAGCAAAATTGCATCCTATTCTAAAGTTGGCTCTGATTAAATCCTTCCCTTGGTCAACATTTATTGAGCACTTACAATCAGCGGGGCCCTCAGAGCTGAACGAGATACAAACCTGCCCCTCCATGAGGTCAGAATGGAATGGGGAAAGGACACTTTCAGCAATAATGACTACACAGTGTGATAGGTTCATAATAGAGAGCAGCATCCATTTCTAAGGCTTTTGTTCCTTTAGAGTCAGTGAGGGAAAAGCCATGTTCTGGACAAGTCAATCGTCTTGGTCACTTTTTTTTTTTACTGAATGAAAAGGCTCATTCATAAGGCAGTGGAGAAGGTACATTCCATCATACCTGGGATGGGATGCAGGTTCTACCTTTTACTAGCTCTAGAGCACAACTCTGTCTTTGTCTCCTCATGTGGAAGAAGATGGTCTGAAAGGGAATTGGAGAGTTAAGACAATGAACATACTAGTAAAGTTTTTAGGATAGCGTCTTGTACAGAATTGGTAATGTTATTATTTTGTAAGTTTTGTGCTCTCCCAAGACAAGTAACAACCCTCCAATGCTTTGTACCTTGGAGTTGTAGGGAATAATATAATAACTTAATATTGGAAATAAGAAATAAATATAAGATGTAAAGAAGAAACAAACAGAAAAAAGGAAAAATGAATACTTCCAACCAGACTCAGCACTGGACAAGCTTGCCTCTTGCCTAGGTTGCTTACTCTCTCCCATGTACTCAGACACAGGGTGATCACACCATCTGGATTAGATAGAGAGCCCTTCCAGAGAGTCCCAAATAAAAGGTTTATAGGCCACAGAAAGCCTAAATGATGCCTTATGTGAGCACTGTTGTTCACATTTTAATTTAAAATCTTTTTATTTCACCAGTATACTTCTCCAGTTCAAATAGAACAACAAATCAAACAACCTTCTAATATAATGTGAAGTTGTGATTGGGATGAAAAACCTGGCACAAATATATATGTACGCAAAGATGATGGAAGGTAGCATTCTCTGAAAAACTGGCAACTCAAAAATTGGCTCTACTAAGACAAGACATTGATAGGAGTTATTCATAAGAAAAGTTTATTTAAATGGTTTCATAAAATGTGAAAATGTAAAATATTTTATAAGTGCTTTTTCATATGGATATATAATTAATCACTAAAAGACAGAAGAATAAAATTCCCCCGCCCACATTAGTATATTTCTAGAGTCTTTAGTAAGGTGACCAGACGTCCCGCTTTTGATGGGACAGTCCCGATTTTTAAGTTTGTCCTGCATCCCACGGCGTTTTAAAAAAGTCCCGATTACTCTTTATAATATTTTAAGTAATAATTAAAAAAGAAAGAAAGAAAGAAAAAGACACCCTCCACCCCCCCCCCACCCCAGTCAATGGTGTACCACTTTAAATCTGGTCATCTTACTTTAAAGTCCCAATCAGAGCCACTGCCACTCTCACAGCCCACATCAGATTTGTTCTACTGAGCCTCTCTCCAACCAAGTGTATGAACTCTTTGTTATAGATGACTTGTCCCTGTCACTACTCATTCTCTGTCCGTGGCGTTTGCTCTCCTATGACTTTCTCCTCTGCCTGTGCAACTGCTTCTTCACTTTCTTCTGGGGCCTCTTGTGAGCACTGTGAAAAATCATTTCTAGCCCCAAAAATGACCCATATAATTAAACATAAAAATATTGCTGAAAAAAGCAAGGGGAATAAGTACACTAATTGTCCTATGGTTTTGCTTTCATCCCTATTCTCTCCTCTACCAAAACTACCATGAGCAACACTATGACTTTTCCTTTCATAGTCACTTGGATTTTCATCCTCTGTTTTGCCAGGGGAACCACTGTCCACACTACCCCCATTTCCTGGAGTTATGCAGTTAGGGGGTGCATAGCCAGCCTCACAGTGGCAGTGCCTTAAATTGTTACAGACTCCTCTCCCATTGCACATTTCTGCTGGTTTGCAATCATAGTTGAGCACAGTATGATCAGTGCAGGAGTAATTCATGCAGACTTTGTTTGGGCCACAAGCAGTTCCAGAGTGTACATCTCCCTCATCAGGGATATCAGTAATGTTATAGACATCCAAGCTCCAGCAGAAGTCATCTTCATAAGGAATCTGGATCAGTGTGTGATGGGGTTTAATGGCTGGGACCCGTTTAATATTTGTACATATAATTTTCCCACAAAATATATTATCAAAACTCTTAACATATCGTGACATTGCTGAAGTGGGACAGCCACAGTTCCCAAACCCGTCTCCTTTGCTGTTTATTGAAATGTAACAGTTTTCTGGGGCAGACCGTGCAGTGTACCCGTACATAGCCATGCATTGATTATCAGGGTCTCTACAAAGACCCTCAACACAGTAGTGCAGTCTACCGCAGGATGTCCCATCTTGCTTATAGGTGTCTGCGGGGCACTCTGCAGAGGAGCCATCACAATACTCTGGGAGGTCACACTCGCCCGAAGCAGAACGGCACATGAAGCCCTTATTTCTCAATTGACAACCAAAACAGCAGAGTCCATCACTGCATTCTGCACCCCCCTTCAGGCTACATGTTTGGTCACAGCACGGGTCAGTGTAACAGGCAGAACCACAGTCACACTGCTCCTCACCCTCCACCACTCCATTTCCACAGTAGGAATCCCTCCGCAAGCGGCCTTTGTGCCGCTG
>PVJC01019713.1:0-29924 GCA_004026665.1 Murina feae | reverse complement strand
GAAGAGAAGAGAAGAGAAGAGAAGAGAAGAGAAGAGAAGAGAAGAGAAGAGAAGAGAAGGACATCAATTAGCTTGCCTCCTGTAAGCACCCTGACCAGCGATCAAATCTGCAACCTTTCGGTGTATGGGACAACACTCCAAGCATCTAAGCCACCCAGCCAAAGCTTATGCATATTTTTAAAAAATGTAAAGCTTACTTAATTTTTTTCTAATTATAAAGGTAATGCGTACTGATTTTTCTTTAAATTAGAAACTCCAAAACTAGTTAAAAGAAAAGAAAAAGAAAGAGCCACTGTCCCCAACAAGCCCACCACTGACAGTCAATTTAGTTCTGAGCTCCTTCCTCGGGAGAATTCATTTCTGAACATCATTCCAGAACTGACACCTTCCATGAGCTGAGTTTTCTTGATCTGTGTTATTAGGGGATTTGGAAGGGCAATGAGATTAGTTAGGCATCTTGGAAGTCTGTGTCTTCACAACATGTACTTGCAGCTCTTGTGTGGGGGTGAGGACGACCTCACCTGAGCATATAGGCCGTGGTGGGCAGAAGAACCGCAGAGCACCCAGCCTTTGCCATGGCAGCAATGCCTTCATCACTCACTTCTTCCAGATGACTGATTGCCCGGGCTCCCAGTTCAGCACCGAGCTAAGCAGAATGAACAGAGAGACACAATTTAACCAACAGCAACAACAAATTAATGAAGTGCCATAAAACTGCCTTTCCTGCCAAGAAATCTTCACTCTCTTATGAAGATTTCACAAGCACAAGCCCCCAAATGGATAAAAGGTTTGTGATGGACATTCATTTGAAAATTAGCTAGTGTGCTGCTTTAACAACTAATTGTCGACACAGATGCTTACTGACATTCTTCAGATATTTGCTTAAAAAGAAAATGTTTTATTCTTATGAGTCAGAATAAAACACTGAGTAATATTGATAACAACATCTATTATAGGTTCATAAAATAACAATAAAAATGTATCTTGGAATGCCATTGTTCTCAATGAAAACAGATAATCAGTTAAGGAAACAAACTTTAAAAGTGTGTGTAATTCGAGAATACTCCTTGAACTTGAGTTCTCTCCCAATGAAACATTTGACTAGATTGTTAGGGGAAAAAAACACACAAGAAGAGGCAATGCTATGAGGGTCATGGAACCATTAATGTGGATTTCTTCTCATCTTGGCAATTTTACTCTCTCTCTCTCTCTGCCCAGGATGAAAAGAGGTATATTAAGAAGACATATTCCAAGGAGAGGAGAGGAGACAATATTTAACATTGCACTGCGGCCCAGGGCAGCTGCAGCCCCTCAAACACCAGGGCAGGGAAGGCCCCTCATCTGCAGCTGTCTCAGGGCTAAGAACGTCTGGACCACAGGACAGACTATGCCCCCCCAGAAGAGTTCCTTTCTGACCTTGGAATCACCCTCACTTTCCCAAACTTGATTTGCTCATCCTGGGTATTGACCTCTATTGATTTAACTCACCAGTCACTCTCTACAGCCAAAAGTATCTTGTTGCCACCCCGTTCAGGTGTCATTTAACAAATATTCAACAACTGTTTACTTAGTAAAGGCCATGGGTATGCCAGGTACTGCGCTAAGCTCCAGGGACAGGGCTGCGTAAGACATGGGTGCAGTCCTCGGTGTTTGCAGTCCAGCAGGGATCACAGAGGCAATTGTAACACAGTGGGATAAGTGCAGGAGGAGCTGTAAGCCACTGCTGGAGAGCTTTGGGAAGGACCCCAGAGAAGCTGTGGCTAAGATGAAGCAGGGAAGGGAGTTAGAATTAATTGGACAAAGGGGAGTTCAGGTTAGAGAAACAATATGTGCGGAGCTGGTCCACCGTAGACAGGGTGAAGGTGGTGAAAAGGGGGAGGAGAGAGAAAGGAAGATAGAAAGGTAAACCAGGGCTGGATCCTGGCAAGCCTACATATAGGAGGATTGGAATTCGCCTTACGAGCAATGGTAAACCTTTAGGGTGGTTTTAAGCAATTGAGAGGAAGGATAGATACACTACAAGGATGGATTACAGAAACAGGTTAAAGTGGAGGCAAGTTGGAGGCAAGAGCAGTTGTTAAAGGAATCCAGGTGAGAGCTGATGGTGGTTGGACCTAGGCAGTGGGGTGATGAGAAGTGGACCTATAGATATGCAACAGGAAATTGGCAAGACTTGTTGATTGGCTGAAATGTGATAGGTGAAGGGGAGGGAGGAATCAAATGAGATTGGGTTTTTGATTTAGGCAATAGATAATGGTGTCATTCACTGGGGCAGGAAACACAGGGCACAATTTAAAAGTGATTTTAAAAGCTCAAGCAGGACATGTGGTAAAGACACATGTGGGGCATCTACATCTGTATTTATACTAAAGGGCAGTTGTGCATTTAGCTCCTCACCCCACTCAAGAGCCGCCTTATTCACTGAGGAATTCTCCGTGCCTTCCACAGTGCCTGGCTCACACTAATGTTTGTTGAAAGCAAAAATAAATGAATCTGGGCAAGACCTATAGATTTGAAAATCATGTCCTGGCTATTAATGGTGTGCTTCACTCACATTCATCTGAATGATGCCATGGAAAACCCTAGGAGCTGCATGTATAATTAATAGACTCTGCTAATACGGCTTTCTGTACCAACCAAAATAGGTTGTGGATTTAGTCAGTGAGATCACAAAGGTACTTCTATCAGCAGGTGATAATAAAAGTAAATTACCAGTCTGGCTGGGGTGGCATCGACCTGTGAACCAGGAGATCATGGTTCAATTCCCGTTTAGGGCACATGCCTGAGTTTCAGACTTGATCGCCGGTAAGGGGCATATGGGAGGCAGCCGATCAATGATTCTCTCCCTCTCCCTTCCCTTCCTCTTTGAAATTAAAAAAAAATAATAATAACGATGATCAGCAAAAAAGTAAATTTCTAGTAGAGGTCAGGGATTCCAAGGCTCAACCTGAGCAATCTGCACATTGTTCAAACAAATTTCCCTACTCGCTCTCTTTCCAGAAGACCGCTCCTGTCTTTTAACAAACTAGGTAAGTTTTCCATAACGTGAGGGATGACAAAGGAAAAGCCAAAAGTCAACTGTACCTCCGCAGCCTTCATTGGGTGGAGTTCATCCCCATGGAAGTTAATCTGTAGCCCTATATCTTTTCCACCTTGAAGAATCCTTCTGGTAGAATCCAGGTCAAAGACACCCTTCTCACAGAACACATCTATATTGTCAACGTGAATCTGCCCGCTTCTGCCAAGTTCCTTCAGCTTTGGGAGGTGGTTATTGATGATATCATCAGCAGCTTCAGTAGCAGTTTTTCCTCTGAGGGAAGAAAAGAACATTTCCGTGGGCAAATATATTTTTTTTAACTGGGAGAAGGGTTTTTTGGTGCTTGGAGAACCTGAGAAACTCTAGGTAAATGACCTCAAGCCTCATAAAAGTACAGAAAGGATCAAAGCTATTAATAATTGTGACATGCCTGCGCAGCACAGATACTGATAAGACTTCTATATGCTCTGACCCTATTCACAGAGACTCAAATGGCTCATACATTCTGGTACAACAGTGTTGCCTTTGGGAATGCTGGCAAGATCATCTGGCTGAAAAAACAGAATCTACTCATCAAGGGCACCTAGAGGGCATCCTGGAGGCTTCCCTGACAACCCAACTGTGGGCCTCTTACCTGGGCCCTAGCTATCACCCTGTCTTTTTCTTCCTCTACACTATTTCTAGAAGCATCTGCCTAAGGCTTCCTGTCTTACCATTTGGGGACATGGGAGAAGAGGCTAGTAGAAGGCCCCAAAATTCTCACTAAGATTCTGGGGTAGTTATATATTAGGAAGGGGTGGGCTTTTGAAGTCAAATACACACAGAGATCTACCACTTGGTGGCTACCTAACTCTTCGGACACATGATTTAGCTTTCCTTTGGTATACTCTGAGCCTCAGGCTTATATCTGGGCACCAAGATGCAGACCTCAGAGGCTCATTGGCAGATGGAGAAACCTCTAAAATGTTAGTCCCATAATGGCACATACAAGCCTCTCATTCAGTGAAAAACATTCGGGTGGGTAGATAGAAGAGATGGGCACTTACATATAATTCTCAAGATAATCATATAAAATGGAGTGTTATGTAGCTATTTTATAGATTAATAATTCATGTTCAAAAAGTTAGAAGATGCCTCAAAATCACCCAACTGGAAGTAGTTAATTTGGATTCAGACCCAGGTCTGCTACCACTCCAAAGTTTGAGTCTTTTCTACCATGTTCTTTTACTAAAAAACCCCACCTTATATTCCATCACACACCTTATATTCCATTTGAAAAAAATCTGTTTCTACAGACAGGCTCTTCCCAGAAGTCTTAGGGCAGTTCCAAGCTTTAATAATTTCAGAAATATAAATGCTATAGACATACAATAAACGTAATTGGAAATATGAAATATGTACTCGTGTTCCTTTTTCTACGTAATCCGTTTTCACTTTTTAATAATAATAATAATACCTCTGAAGATGGTAAACACAAAATTACCATGAAAATGTTATATTTTAGAGTCCCCGAAACGAAATGCATTTATAAAATATATAAGTTATTTTTCAAATAATTTTTTGCAAGGCTGTAGCATTTATATAAGTTGTCAAAACCTAAAACTGCCCTGAAACTGTGGAGTAGCTTGTCAATTTCCAAGTCCTGGATTTCTTTGGGATCTTTTAGATCCGGGACTGCCTTCTGGTCTAGAAATTCCAGGACACGGAAGATGCAGATGCTGCCAGGAGACCGCCATCCTCATCTCCCTTTGTCAACCCAAAGAGCTGTGAGCATCTCCTTTTCCTTCACCATCAGGGGACTAACAAAGTGATGGGTCTGGGGGGAGGGGGGGTCACCTCCCTAGAACCGTGTGTGAGATGACTGACCGACCATCAGACTCAGAACACCTTTCCAAGGACTTGTACAGATCTCTCTGCGAGAGCTAAAGCTGTGAGCCACCGTTGGGGAAAGCGGCCCCCTCAGTGCCCAACCGAGTGAAACGCCGGCCCCACGGGCTGCGGTTACTTTGGCACCGAGTGAGCCCCGCAGTACGTGGCCGAGATGCCGATGGCCATCTGCCGCCGGGCGCGCTCGATCACGCGGAGCATCTTGAGCTCGGTGTCCAGGTTGAGGCCGTAGCCGCTCTTGCACTCCACCAGCGTGGTGCCCGCGCGCAGCATGCTCTGCAGCCGCTGCTGGAAGGTGCCGAACAGCTCCTCCTCCGAGGCCTGGCGCGTGCGCTCCACGGTGAAGTTGATCCCCCCGCCGGCCTGGTGGATTTCCATGTACGTGGCTCCTGCCAACTGAACAACGCTCAGCTCACCATTAGGCAGTTAGCAAATGCAGGGAGGTGGCAGGCAGCTCTGCAGAACCTACCTGCGGTGGGGCGGGATGGGGAGGGGTATTCAAAAACGATTTGCAATCTATATGCCAGGGCACTAGCCAATCAGAAAGGGGGTGGGGCACGGAATTCCCAGGGAAATACTGGGATGGCAGAGATGGGAGGAGATGTGGTGGAGGCTTCTCGTCTCAGGTCAGCAGCAATTTACCACCGGGTACAAAAGTATTTCAGTAGTTTAACAACCCAATCTACCCCAGTGTGTACCAGTTAAGTCTCCGCCTACGCCTCAGCAACTTTAAGAAAACAAAGCTAAGCCCTGACCGGTTTGGCTCAGTGGATAGGGCGTGGGCCTGCGGACTGAGGGTCCCAGGTTCGATTCCGGTCAAGGGCATGTAGCTTGGTTGTGGGCACATCCCCAGTGGAGCTGTGCAGGAGGCAGCTGATCAATGTTTCTCTCTCATCGATGTTTCTAACTCTCTATCCCTCTCCCTTTCTCTCTGTAAAAAAAATAATTAAAATATATTAAAAAAGAAAAAGCTAAGCTACTCCGGGGAGGGCCCCACTGCAGTCATTCAAATCTCCACCAAAGAGACCTCAGTGTTTGGCCACAAGAGTTTGGGACCTGACCTCTGTGGCTTAAGCAAATGAAGAGGCTCTTTGTGGGATCCCACTGGGCTCCTGTTACTCTGGGCAGCAGGAGTGTGGTGCAAACGCAGTATACCTGCCAGGGTCTCCCCCATTTTCATCTGGGTTCTGTCATGGTGAGCTGGTAAACTCCATGGACACCCTTCCCTCTGTGGACCTCACTTTCCACATCTATACAATGAGAGAACTGGATTGCAAAGCTCTACGGTTGCTTTTTTAGAAACCTGGCTCTGAAAAGTTGGCCTTGAGATTCTGTGATTTCATAAAGAAAGCTTAAAAGCAGCTCTAGTGTGTTGAGGGGGGTGGCACAATATCTGAGATTTTTTTCTTTTCCTAAATAATGCAATTTAGCTGTTAGCATACAGACTTTCTTAGAAACAACGTGAAGAAAAGGTATGGAGAAAACTCAAGTGCGTATCACCAAAAGGAAAAAGCCAACCTGGAAAGGCTACATACTGTATGATTCCAACTCTATGACATTCTGGGAAAAGCAAAAGTATGGAGACAGAATAAAGATCAGCGGTTGCCAGGGGTGGGGGGAAGAAAGGAATGAGCAGGCAGAGTGCAGAGGATTTTGAGGGCAGTGTAACTACTCTGTGTGATCCTCCAACGGTGGGTACATGCCATTTTACATTTGTCCAAACCCAAGGTAATATAAACTATGGACTCTGGGTGATAATATGTGTCAATGTAGGTTCGCCCATGGTAACAAATGTACCACTCTGCTGGAGGATGTTGAAAACGGGGAAGACTGGGGCGGTGGATGGATGGCATGTGGGAAATTTCTGTAGCTTCCACTCAGTCTTGCTGTGAACCTAAAACTGCTCTAAAAGCTAAATTCTGCTAAAAATAAACAATGTAAAATTGGCTCCAACTAGAGATTTGAGGGTCTACATCTAATTAATGACTGATATTTTATGTTTCATAATAAATCTCATTTTTCTTCTGGGAAAAAATGAGAATACAAGATTTATTTTATTTTTGTTATGAGCAATATATTTTTCCTGGTTTGACCCTATGAATGGTGATTTTCAAACTGTTTCCTGGAGCCTTTTCAAAGGCTTCCAGAGCTGGTGGGATGGGTTGGGAGAAAAAAAAGAGAGGAGAAATTAGTGAGCAAGGCAGCTGAGTGCTGTTAGAATGAAGATTCTACAGTTAAAATTTTTGAAAGCTATTATACTTAAAGCGATTGTTATCCTTGTGCATAGTATAAAGATTTGGGACAGTTATAAACTAATTAGTTTTGTTCTAGTTTATTTTCCATAGTCCAGGCCAGTAAAAATATCCTTAAAAAGACACATAAGCAAAGACATAATGTCAAATCTATGTTGCAAAGCCTGACAGCCCACGGACTTTTTAGAAAAAGACTTGTCTATGTTTGTTTATGCTTCATTTTGATTTGCAATCATTCGTTGCAATTACCTTCATTGCAAACTCGTGAACTCTCTCACCAGCCCATACTGGATGTGTGTGTGCATCCACCAAACCTGTAATCAAGAAAGCAAATCAAACAGTGAAGAACTAGAAAGCCCTTAGATAGAAGGCCCAGTACACATTCTGATCTTTGGAAAGCATGAGGGTGGTCAGCCATCTTGGAGAGGGTGGAAGAGGAAGAATTTGTCTATTAGAGGCTGGCTCTAATAGAGGAGAGTGACTCAACATGATGAAAATATTCCTTTAAAAAACAATATAAACAGACTATCCACCCTCAGAGGGAAGGTGGGAGTTGGGGGAGGAAGGGGAAGGTGAGATCAACCGAAGGACTTGTATGCATGCATATAGCATAACCAAGGGACATGGACACTGGGGTGATGAGGGTTTGTCATGGGAGGTGGGTGTGGCCGGAGAGGAGGTCAATTGGGGAAAAAGGAGACATATGTAATACTTTAAACAATAATAAGAAAGAAAAACAAAAAATAATAATATAGCTCCTTTTGCCTATTAAGCCCATGCTCACCAAGCGAGCTTTTGAAGTAGGATGTCAATTCTGAGTTGAACAAAATCAATGACCGTATCATCAAGGTGATAGTCTGGGTATGAAAACAGAATCATACAATCCCTACTGTGAACCTTCAGAAAGAAAAATATGAAATCAGAAAGATGAACCTTTCTTCAAGAAAGAAATATATTTTAATTAAAGAGAACTATAAAGCAATCACTTGGAACTTTTGTTTACCGTGGTACAATTCAGAAGAGTGTGTCTTTCCAGGTTATGTAAAATACCTAATGGATCAAGTGGCTGATGAGTGGGTTCTGATTTGGAGTAAAATGAAAAGTCCCTATTCAGTTCACTTTCTATTGTATTCTGTGCTTTTTCATAAGGTTTCACCCTGGCTTTATCTTCTATCTCCCAAGAGCCAAAAGGTAGAAGCTCTATCAGATTCACACTTGAAATTGATAAATATTAGCCTCTAAGTTTGCACAAAACTCCGAGTTTGTGAAACTTGTTTCAGATCATTACACCAAGTCACAAAACATAGATCATACAGGAGGGAACGGTAAATAAGCTGATTCTGTTATCAATCGCCAAAGATACATCTTCAGTGAAATCGCTAGGGATTTTTCTTTTCTTTTTCCATCTAGAGATGGGTCCTTTGTTTCATACTCTATACTTATTTAAAGTATATTCTGTAGTGGAGGTAGCAGTTTTCCCTGTTTGCCCTCCTCACACAATGCATTAATAAAATTATTCTCACAATTGTTTAACCTAAACACAACACACCTGGTCTCTCTTCATTATGTGACTGGGAAGAAGCAGAATGAATGGATGGGTCTGAGTCCCAGCTTGCCCTTTACCTGTTTAGCAATCAAGGGTAAGATATTTCACCCCCGAACTTCAGTGTTCTGATCTGCAGCATGCCGATAATGATCTGACCTTCCAGGGCAGTTAAAGGATTCAATGTGAAAACATGTTTGTAAAGCAGCTAGCCATTTAATAGTAGAAATTAGATAAATTGTAATTATTAATTTTAATATCCTGGTAAGACCCTCTTTAAAACAAGCTACTACTCTTTCCCTTTATTTTACTAAAACTGCATTTGGGGTTTTACTGAAAAGAGGTTGATACCCGGCAAGATGCATTTCCCAGAACAGTCAATTCTTTCTTCAAATGTTTCTTCAGAAAACTGTTCACTGATAACATCAGCAGGACCGATGGCTTTTATCAACCCATCCCTAAAGAAAAATCAAGGAATAATTACTAATGTTTGGGGAAATACTGTGAGAAATCTGACCAATGATTTAAAATATGTTATGGATGTCTCTTGGTGTCAGCCAATATTTACCATATTTCTTTTTTAAAGTTCTGTCTTTGGAAAGTAGCTCTAGCCACCTGTAAAGCAAAAAGTCAACTCATGTGTAGCAGAGAATGCTAGTTGTTCTCTGAAACCAATGCTCCCTTTTCTCAAGGTGCTAGATTCCTAAAATTGAGTTGGACACAGGATCACCCAGAATAAAGATACACTTCCCAGTCTCCTGGCAACCTGGTGTGGCCATATGACTAAGTTTAGCCAATAGGATTGCTTTCTCTGCCTCTTTCCCAGTGAAAACACAGACACCATGAGAGATGCAGCAGCGCTGTGGGATGATGGAGTGACTGGGGCAAAAGGGTCCTGCACACCAGAGCAAGCTAGTGGGGGCCTGAATCCTCAGGACTCTAGATTATGGTCGTCAGCCGGCCCTGGATTCCTGCTTTTGTGCAATTTCGTTAACTGATTTTAACAGATTTTGACAGTAACCCTGGAAATGGTTGGATCCCTTTGTTAATTAGAAACACACAGTCCCTAAAAGTTGGACTCTTACACAACCCTAAGCAGCTCAGCTAAGAGATGAGACTGACTGATTGCTCTTGCACAAGCCCTGCCACGTAGCTCTGCAACTCAAATTGGCGTCCAACCCTCATTCTCACCCCAGGCCCGCCCTCCCAAACTGGCTGTTCCGTTATTCACTTCGAGCAGGAAGTGCAGAAGGTTTAAGGAAAATAATTGAAAATGCCCTCGTTTTCTGCTGGCTGGGCCTTAATTTCCTGTTACCCCAAACCATCATCATCTAAACCTTTGCTGTATAGTTCCCGGACTTTAGTGCACAGAAGAAAGGGGTGAGAAAGGTATTTCTAAAATTCAGGTCTCAGAACTCCACCCACAGAGATGCTGGGGATGTAAAGAAAAAAAAAAAAAAAAAAAAAGATCTAGGGATGAAGGTAGCGGGGAGGTGGCCCCTCTGAAATCTGTCTTTTTTTTTTTTTTTTTTACTTTCAGGCCATGGGTCGCAGGTGGTCCCTTGGCCACACTTCAAGAACCACTGGGAAGAACCCAATCCCTTCTGCTTGCTGGACAATGATATTTTATCAGCAGAGGCGTCCCAGTGCCAGGTGCAGTTTGAGTGCGTTTTTTCCCACCGAATGACACCCCCCCACCCCACCCCCTACCCCCCAGACCGGCTAACGTGTTGGCAACAGGCTCCTAAAAGGCAGTCCAGCCAATGTCTCCCCGGGTTCGGGAAAGTTTTTACCCAGTTTCCCTCAACAGCGCACAAATCCTAGAAAAGGCGCCCAGCTAGGACCTGTCGGACGGGTCCCTCCAACCCGCAGCCACTTACGTGCCCACCACCAGGCTGGCGCCCTCCAGCACCGCCAGGCTGCGCAGCGCGTCCCGCGCCAGGAAGCGCTCGCCGCGGGCGCACACCAGCACCACCTGCCGCGCGTTCTCCAGCAGGAGGCGGTGGGCGCCGGCCATGTCGCCGCGCGCCGCGGGTCGCGAGACGGTCACCGGGCAGTGGCGGCGGGAGGGACAGCGGGGGAGGGCGCAGGCCCGCAGGCGGCGCCGCCCCGCCGGGGCCGGAGGGTGGAGCCGGGACGGGCGCTCGCAGCCCTTCCAAACCCAGGGCGAATGCGCGCTGCCCCTCTCCCCAAAAACCTTGGCGATGGCAATAATAGCACCAATGATCAGAATGTTGATTAATAGTCAACGGTATAGCCCTGGCCGGTTTGCTTCAGTGGATAGAGGCTCGGCCTGCGAACTGAAGGGTCCCAGGTTCCATTCCGGTCAAGGGTACACGTCCAGGTTGCAGGCTGGGTCCCCAGTAGGGGGCGTGCAGGAGGCAGCCGAGGAATGATTCTCTCATTGTTGATGTTTCTCTCTCCCTCTCCCTCTCTTTCTCTGAAATCAATGAAAATATATATATATATATATTTATATTTATATTGCATTTTATTTTTTTTATTTTTTTATTTTTTACATTTTTTAAATTACATAAAGCTTTACAAAGATTAGTACATATATCTCTTTTTCCCCCTGCCCTTCCCCTAGCCTCCCCTACCCCCCAGTGTTTTGTGTCCATTGGTTATGCTTAAATGCACACACAAAAGTCCCTTGGCTGATCTGTTACCCCCGAAAATATATATTTTTAAAAATAATCAGTGTTATAACGAACCTCCTTTTTTGGTCGCCTTACCACGTTCGGGTAAATGTGATACAGATTATTTCCCTGCGTAACCGACAAAGAAACCCAAGTTCGGTCGCCGGGAGAGAGAAAGGTGGGCTGCGACGACAATCGCGTGGCCAGGTGGAAGGGGGTCGCGGTGGGCGAGGGCGCCGGAGGGGTAAAGTGGGGAGAAACCTGGTGGAGGCAGGTGCGGGAACCTGGGACAGGGCCCCGGGGCGGGAGGGGATGCGGGGAACCGCTGCCTCCGCTGCCCCGGGGGCTGAGGGCGGAGAGGAGGGGTGCAGAGGGGAGTCGCTCCTGGGTCCGCGCGGCCGCGAAGCGGGGTGGCGGGTGCCAGGCGCCTTTCGGTTGGCCAGTTCCAGTCCGGGATCCCTCCAGACGGCCCCCAGGTGAAGGGGCGCCGGGATGAGGGAGGATAGAGCGGAGACTAGAGAATCGATTGGCACCTCTGCCCACCTTCCCCGAAATCCTTTCTAGGAGGATTGATTGAAAAGGCTCCTGGATCCAAACTCCCTGAGGTGAGACGGGTTTCGGCTCTGTGTCCCCCGCACTCCCAACTGGATCTGGTCTGGCTAACCCCTCGATTTGCATCCAAGGTTGGAGACAGAATCCAGTTTGTTTAAGGAAGATGTAATTCTCGTCTACGGCTCAGACTTCTGGCCTCTCAGTTGCTGTGAAAACAGTCAAGCGGGGTTTTGGTTTGGAGTTTCTTGATTACTTATGTATATTCTTTTAGTAGAAGCTTGTCTTAGGCCTGCAAGGGCACTTTCCCTGCCCAGCACAGACCACAATCAAAAGGAAGACACTTTAGGGACACAATAACATACCCTAAAAGCAGGCAGAGAGCTGTAAAACATAAACTGTAAGAGTTAGTCACTTTAGTGTCCCTTTAAAACCATTTAAAAACAAAGTATATAAAAGCAAGAATTTCTTTAGATGAACACAATAAATAAGATTATACTTTAGCTTCGTATTGTGTTTATAAAAGAGAGAGACCAGTCCGGTAGAAAAGAGAGAACAAAGAAAGAAAAAAAAAGGGGGCGGGGGGGAATAACTCAGTAGACAATGTGAGTAAAAGATACCCAAAAGGGGGAAAAAAAAAAATCCATAGATCATTCATAGTAGCTCAGACACCAACAGATGTGTGTGTCTATACACATTTTAAAAAGAAAGGTAGAATATATAGAGAAATAGAGAAAAGTAGAAATAGTGGAAAATAGAAACAGAGACACTAATTCATAGAAAAATGTTAAATTTTTATATTATAAATGTTCTGCTAAAGACTCAAATGTAACATTTTTCAATTATAAGTAATAAATATTTGCAGATTTATGCAATTATAAATGATGGGATGAAATCGTAGAAGAATAGAAGACTTTGGGGTTGAATAAACTTGTCTTAATCCCATTTCTGTTTCTTGTGAGCTATTTGACTTTGGAAAATTAATTTCCCTGAACCTGAGTTTTCTCATCCATATCACGGGGATCATCGTTTGCACTTTATGGACTTGTTTGAGCTTTAAAGACGATGGAATGTAAGTCACTTAGCCCAGTGCCTAGCTCTCAACAAGTCATAGCTATCATTATTATTATTACGATTAGTTTACTTTAATCCTGTCCTTTGTCTTCTGGTTAATTAAGTTAAAGATTAGATTTCAAAAGCACTAGGTCCTCTCCTGACTTCACAGAATGCACCATGTACTTAAAGCTTACACGTTCTGGGCAAGTCTAAAAGAAAATGTACTTTTTTTTTTTTTTTGTAAGGGGATTTATATCTGTGGGTGAACTGCGGGTACCCGATTACAGTGAAGATAAACAGGATGGCCTGAAAAGCCCTTGCAAATAAGAGGTTTGCAGAAGCAAAAAGGAAGACAGTGCGCTGCGCTGTGGTTCTCCCCGGCCGCTGTTAATTACACAGGTAGGGGTTGGGTTCCTCCCGAGTCATAAGCAACATCCCTATAGCACCTGTTGCTTCACAGTCCTTTTCACATCCTCTGGCTCACATGGGCTGATTTCCTTTCCCCAATCTTCCTTCCGCGTGACCTCCAGTTATTTTTTTCAGTTTGCAAAAGGGGCAGCCAGAAATGTCAATAGAAAAGTCCACGCTAAATAGCCAGCGTGACGCCAGTGGGGCCTTACAGGTCAAGCTGAAGGTCATTGCCTCATCACTGTGACCCGCTACTGACCTAATCGGGCCAAGGACCTGTGGCCCCTGGCTCTTGGGTAAACAAAAAAGTGCTAGGTCTGGTTTAGAGAGAGGACACAGTGCACAGCCCTTTCTCCTCATACTTGTCCAAGTGCGTGGGAAGGAGGTGGAATCGAATGGAAAGGTCTGAGAGCATCTGTCAGAGTGATTCATTTTACGACAATCATTTCCCCGAGTAAATGACCCTCAGGGCCCTTGAAATCTCTCTCACCTTGTCTATCACTCCCCTTCATTCACTGTGCTTACGTGGCACTAGTGTCCTTGCTATTTCTCAAACACACCAGGTACCGCCTCTCCTTAGCATGCTTTCTCCTTGGCACCTGATGCTGTCCACGGGGCGGGACATATGCTAACTCACCTAACAGTCCCAGGAGGCAGGTGCTATGCGCATCCTCCCTTTTGAAAGATGGGGAACTGAAGTGTGCGGATTAAGGAGCAGCATGAGTGATCGTGCTTGTAGCCGCTAGCCTATGCCATGTCTAAAAGTGATGGTTTGCAACCACACAGCAACATTTTAAATCCCTGATTGTCCTAAGCTCTTTATCTTCTTCATCTGATGGAAGCTGGACTTGAATATGTATTTTGGATGTGAATTTTCGGTCATGTGCTATGGAGTTCAACATTTTCCCTCTCCTTTGGTATTGAGCCATTGTGTAGTCACCATGCAATTTTTATTTTGCACACCAAAGACATTCACCAGCTTAGATTTTCTTTTTTAACTGGTTGGTACATCATATTGGTTTAGTTCAGAGCACTTTATAATCCCTTCCTAGGAATAACTGATTCTCTTCTTCTCTCATATCTTCTTCACCAATCAGTTCATTAATAAGTAGGGGGGTTAACACATATAGAAGGACAGAAATATAACAACTTTTGAGACTATTCATCCTATTTACATGTTCTGTGAATTACTGGAGCGGTGGAATCAGAACAGATACTTACTATTAACAGTTGGCGAAGAGGAATGGGAACATCCATTTTTTCTATGAGTGAAAAAGTGTCAGACCCCATGATAAGGTGTTTATTGCAGACAAACTTAATGAATAAATGGAGCAGGAGTGAGGATGGGGAGGAGAGTGAATTCAGATGGACAGAAGGATTGAAGGAGCAAAAGTAGGACAAGAAAGAGGTGAGCAGAATCTTAGAGTGGAGATAAGTGCAAAGTGGAAATTTAAGAAAATCTCCTGCAAGACTCAACCCAACAGATCGTCAA
This sequence comes from Murina feae, assembly GCA_004026665.1. Lineage (NCBI taxonomy): Eukaryota > Metazoa > Chordata > Mammalia > Chiroptera > Vespertilionidae > Murina > Murina feae. Next base: position 15,061 of record PVJC01019713.1, on the reverse strand, counting down.
TCAGTTTTTCTCACCAACCCTTTTTTCTCACATCGATATTTCCCTCTCTCTTCCACTCTCTCTAAAAATCAATGAAAAAATATCTTTGGGTAAGGGTTAAAAAGAATAACATTCCAACAAACATTATTGTATATACTTTTTTGCCCACTGATCTGATTCTTTTCTTTTGATAAGTTCCTAGAAGTGGAATTGCTGGGTCAAAGAGTTTGTGTACACACTACTTTTAAAAGCAATAAAGCCTATGCCATGGACAATGTTGCTAAGTGGTTAGAGCATTGGCCTATGCACTGAAAGGTCTCAAGTTTGATTCCTGGTCAAGGGCATGTACCTGGGTTGTAGATTTAGTGTGTGTTCAGGAGGCAACCAATCCATGTGTCTCTCTCATATTGATGTTTCTCTCCCTTTCCCTCTCTTTCACTCTCTGAAAATCAATGGAAAAAATATCCTCAGGGGAGGATTAAGCAGAAAATAAATAAATAAATAAATAAATAAATAAATAAATAAAAGTGATAAAGCCTATTTGGGAGTTACTGGCAATTGGATTTAGTGACTTTATGTAAAGTTTATAAAAAATTTTAAATGTCCTTTCTTTTCTTGGACAGGGCCAGGAGACAAAATGGCCTCGTACTTTTGGCCGTTATCAATGACTTCTGAAGGTGAGGAAGAAATCAGCCCATGAGTTCTTGCTTTATGCCTAGTCTGGTTAGTCTCCATCTTGGGCTGGGAGTGTAAAAAAAGAAGTGTGCTACCCAGTAATTGTCAGACATGATCTCTACACAAAGAACTTATAAACTACCTGCTAAGAAAGTTTTCTTCTACTTCTCAATTCTCAAACCACATTAAACTGTTGCATTTAGCAAGACCGCCGCCAGTCTTTCATGACATAAAACCATTAATTCAATTATTTGTTACTAGAGGCCCAGTGCACAAATTTGGGGTGGCCTAAAGGGATTGGGCCCCAGCTCGTGCCCCCAGCCTCGCAGCCCCACAGCCCGTGGCCCCACCTGGCACCCCTCCTTGGCCTTTCACCACCCGCTCACCTGCTCCACCATCCCACCGTAGCCCCACTCTAGTTGGGGCCCATTGGGGCTGGCAACACCTCCACTGCTGCTTGCTGCCAGTGCCACGTCATTGATACTGGCCGTGTTCTGCACCACCCCCTGTTGGTCAGCGCATGTCATAGTGAGAGGTCGAACTCCCGGTCAAACAACCACCTGAGGGGGCAATTTGCATATTAGGCTTTTATTACATAGGATCGTAAATGAAATGCATAACTATGCTTTATGAAAATCTGTCCTCTTCTTTCCTTCCCCAACCTTTCCCCTCTTACCCTTCCACTTCTTTACAAGTATTCAAGGAATTTGTATTTATCAGTATATAATAATAATTTTTATTTCACTTATAAATTTGTCAAAGATTTAAAAATTGGGTAATACCAAGTTTGTTATGGGTAACAGGCCCTCTATAGGAATTCTCTTTGAAGGAAATTTGGCCCAATCTATATTTAGAATGAAAAGATTTGGCTGCAAATGACAGAAAATATGAAAAACAACAGGATTTAAACATGATGGAAGTTTATTTCTCTCTTAGATAGCAAAGTCTGGACCTAAGCATCCCAGGGTCCATTTGGAGGCTTGCATCAGGGCTGGGCACCGTCAAGCTATTGCTGGCCTATATCCTTGATCCTGGGTGGCTGCTTCTGTGCCAGCGATCACACCCACCCATATTCCCGCCAACCAGGAGGAGAAAAGGGGAGGGGAGGAGCATTTCTCTCCCTTTTAGGACACTTCCTAGAAGTTGCACTTCTCCTGACATCCCCTTGCCCAGAACTTGGTCTGATATGGCTATATCCAGCCCTAAGGGAGATTGAAAAATATAGTTTCTATCCTGGGTGCCCATGTGCCAAGTTAGAATTACAGGCTCTATTCCTATAGACTAGACCACCAAATTATTCTAGTATTATTTTTAAAATATATTTTTTATTGATTTCAGAGAAGAAGGGAGAGGAAGAGAGAGATAGAAACATCAATGATGAGAGAGAATCATTGATTGGCTGCCTCCTGCATGCCCCCTACTGGGGATGGAGCCCACAATGTGGGCATGTGTCCTGATTGGGAATTGAACCGTGACCTTCTGATTCATAGTTCAACGTTCAACCATTGAGCCACGCTGGTCAGACCCACCAAATTATTTGAAAAGCATTTCAATAGAGTGTTGCAACATTTCCTGAGGTATATTAGGATCGATCTCCCGAGGCGGACAGGCTGAGATTAAAAATACAGGCTGACAATTCCAGAATTAAACAGCTTATTAAGGGACCTTAGGGGCAGAAAAGAGTCTTGGGCATCAACAAAAAGATGGATCTCTGCACCCAAAAGGGGCTGGGGGTTTAAAGTATGCAGCCTCCAGGAACACAGGTGGTTTGTAGCTGAGTGACTTGTGTTTGCTACAAGGTGTATTTTCCAAAGCATTGCACAATTTAAGGGACCTACTTAAGGGACCTTCCAGATGATGTGAGCGAACTCCTTCCAGAGTGCACTGTTGTTTTCTGAGAGCAACTTGCTTCTTAAGATGGCCTTGGTCATGGCAAGCACCAGAAACCACTTTGCCTAACATAGGGCCATGTTGGCAACTTAGTCTGCAGCTATGTTTGCATAAGTACTTAAAGGTGTGAACAAGAATCGTCTCTGCAGCATTGTTTATAACAGCAAAAGGCCAGGATCAACCATATTGGTATGGGATTAGTTATATAAAGTATGATGCATCTGAGAAGTGGGGTACTAGATAGCTATTCCTTGTTTTAAAAAATATATTTTCACTGATTTCAGAGAGAAAGAGAGAGGGAGAGGAAGATAGAAACATTAATGATGAAAGAGAATTATTGATCGGTTGCCTCCTGCAAACCCCACACTGGGGTTCAAGTCCGAAACCTGGACATGTGCCCTTGACAGGAATCAAATTGGGGACCATTTAGTCTGTAGGCCAATGCTCTATCCAGTGAGCCAAACCAACCAGAGCACTATTCCTTTTAATGAGAAAAATATGTAAATGCTGATGTAAAAAGAACTCCTAACTATATTACTAACTAAAACAAACACAAGATTCAGAACAGTAGAATAGCATCTGTTGAACAATCTCTGTTTTCCTAAAGAATTTATATTTCTTCGCCAAGAACTGTGAAGGATTTAGCAAAGGTAACTGTTGTAAACCTTCATCTATACATTTTTTGGATGGACAAATGTTTTCACTTCTCTTGGGTATATACTAGTAGCTAGGAGGGGAATGGTTAGAGCATATGGCAGCTCTGTGTTCAACTTTTGGGGGAACTGCCAGACTGTTTTCCAAAGTGGCTGCATGATTTTGCACTCCCACCAGCGGTGTATGAGGGTCCAAGTCCCCCATATCCTCGCCAGCACTCACTTCTTTGACTTTTTTTAAGACTCTGATCTAGCCTGAGGATCTCCACAAGGGTATTGGATATGTCTATTGTGGCAGAAATGGTGGTGTAAGGCTAATGGTGGGTGTATTTGAGGAATGAGAAGAATCAACATGATAATATCTCAAAATATGATCCCACTATCCTGTAACAGGCCCCCTATCTACTTACACAACAAATATAGTCTCATGCCCCATGAATCACTAAGCACCATGCTCACCACCATGGGAAACAGACAGATGGGCTGTGGCTCCTGCTCCCCAGATCCAGGCCCCACATCCAGTTGAGAGGCGCCTGGCTGATTGGACCCTCCCCCCCCCATGGATCCCACTCTCTCCCCTGGATGGTGGGAGCCAGATGGTTAGCAGAGGAGAGATGATAGAAGTTTTTCCTTCTTTCTTCTTTTTTTCTTAATAGACAGAATAGACGATGAGTCCAAAAAGGGAAGGCCATATAAGATCTTTTTCAAAGATCTCTTTCTTTTCAAAGAAAATGAATTAGAGGCAAGGAGGAAGGTAAGGTTTTATTAAAATCCCAACTGGGATTTTAAAAGGTAATGTTAGAAACAAATCCTCTTATCCATCCCTTTTATGAACATTGCTAGGTCAGATGTTGACGTGTGCGCCACACAGTGCTCGGGATTGGTGTGTGTACACACACACACACACACACACACACACACAACAGAACAGCATCCAGCCCATGGTGGGGCCCTAATGATCACTCACTATGGTGGGAGACAGACACACCACTACAATTCACTGTGACAGGTATGGGTATACCCTTACTTCCTTGATTTTTAAATTTTTTATTTTTTTTGGAAAATCATTGATCTGCCAATAATAACAGTTTGGCATAATTCTTTTCCTTTTTTTTTTTTAATCCTCACCTAAGGATACTTTTTCATTGATTTTTTAGGGAGAGTGAAAGAGAAAGAGAAAGATGGAGAGAAATATCGATATGAGAGAAACTCATTCATTAATTGCTACCAGATGATGTTAGGTGTTTTCACTGTAGTAAATGGTCTGAACACCAGATTTATGCCAAAGGCATAGTCCACAATTAAGCATGCTTTTCAATTTTTTTTAAAAAAATCTTCACCAAAGTTATTTTTAGAGAGAGTGGAAGAGATAGGGAAAGACAGACAGAAATACCGATGTGAGAGATTGGTTGCCTCTTGAACATGCCCTGACCAGGCCCTGAGCCAGGGAGGAGCCTGCAATGGAGGTATGTGCCCTTGACAGGAATTGAGCTCAGGCCCCTTGGTCTGTAGGCCAATGCTATATTCACTGAGCCACCCCAACTAGGGCACGTCCTTGATTTTAATGGCCACATTTTTTTCACATTTTCTCATTCCTGAAATTGGGCTCCAGCTTACATAGATGGGACGTCATGCATATTTAGCAGTGCATAAGAGAATAGTGCACCTTACAATAAGTGAAGCTATACAATAGAGCTAATGAAATACAAAGGGAATCTAAAGAAAATGGTTGTTGAAATGAAAAGGAAAAGGTGGTGATAGTAGTGGTGATGGTGGTGGTGGTGTGTGGTGGTGATGGTGATGGTGGTGGTGGTGATGGTGGTGGTGGTGGTGGTGGTGTGTGAGTGTGAGCAAAGACTCCACTGAAGAGATAAACAGAAGCAGCATTGTTATGGATAAGTCAATATCTGTCAGGCAGATACAGATAAGAGCCTGTATATGTGTGTATTGGGGAGCAGGGAAGAAAGATGAAATAAAAGTGGAGAAGAGGGTGTCACTTTGGAATTATGTAGTATGAAGCTACATCAGCGATGAGGCTCACTTTGCAGTGTGCCTTGCAGTTACTATCACTACTTACATCGCATGGTTCAGATTTCACAAAGTTTGCTTTGCTTATTCTTAGAAATAAAGGATGAGAAAAATATCCAGGAATACTCAATAATCGATCATCTGTAGGGTGATGGTTCTGTAAATGTGTTCTATAGTTTGATTGAAAGTATTCAAAATTAAAATTAAAAAAAGATTCACAATATCAGGAGGCTATTTTTTAATGTCTACTGGGGAGACATTAAAAAAATAGCATGTTCAATCCTTTCAAATCAGTGGAATTTTTAAGTCCTTGCATTTGGGGCAACATGAGATTGTCACAACAAAGCCAGAGCAACATTTTCCAGTTTCATATTTGTCATGCACACATTTATATTATAGTAAAGTTGAATGTTTTTACATTTGTGCTCCACTTCGTGTGAGAAGGAACTGAAAACCAAACACAATTCTTCAGAGGTAAGAACTTGAGATTGCTAGTTCAATGTACTGGTAGTGAGAAAGGGACTTGTTGCAAATGATGTTTTTATATATGAGCACTATTTTAGGACATGTTATTTTCGTATGTTAGAAATCTTTTAAAATTTTCCCCCTTGGGCAGGAAAAAGCCCTGAACCGCAACAGGAAATTGCACCAAAAGTCAACATTTTCATCTCGAATGAAGAGTCGTTCACACCTGAGTGAAATAGCATTCGCTGATGCAGCTGCTTCCTCGTTTGAAAAGTTTGGGCTGGATCCCACTCTTGTTCTCAGAATAACGGAAGGTAAGTCTAACTGATTGTTGGTTTAAAAACATTGTTCTGAATATTTCCCACTCATATCAGATTTGGTGTCTTTTCTGGAAGTGAGAAACACAAAGGGTGCTGTCTCTTAATACGGTGGCAGGGGTTGTACATGAGGGTTGAGTCTGGAGGAAAAACCAACCTATACTAATAATAGCCTAGGTGGTGTCATGCCTTCATGTCTTCACAAGATGGCCGTCACAAGATGGCCACACGCACAGCAGAGGCAGGGCCCAGTGGCTGCTCCATGCAGTGAGGCCTGGGGGTCCCACGGCTCTGTGCAGTGCAGAGGAGGCAGATCCTGATGGAAGAGGTGGGTCTTGGCAGGGGAGGGCACTTGTGGGCGATCAGGTCGGCAGGAGGGCAGTTGAGGGTGATCAGGCTGGCAGGCACAAACAGTTAGGGGCAGTTAGGCAGGCGAGCAGTTAGGAGCCAGCAGTCCTGGATTGTGAGAGGGATGTCTGATTGCCCTGCAAGATTGGGCCTAAACTGGCAGTCAGACATCCCCTGAGGGGTCCCAGATTGGAGAGGATACAGGATAGGCTGAGGGACAACCCCCCCCCCCTGTGCACAAATTTCGTGCACTGGGCCTCTGTTTTTAAATAAGAAAGCATACTTTCCCAAGACATAGACTGTTACTCATTTTCATGGCTCTAAAAAAAGAAGTCACTGCCAAAATTACAAAGTATTAAAGGTAACAGCTCTGGTTATTTAAATTCAGGTCTACATCTACATCTAGAACTGAATTTAAAAGAAGTCTTTCTAAAGAGAAGTTTTGATGATCTGGGCCATACAACTCATATATCCAGAATCAGTAAGCTAATAGAATTAAATAGCTTGCCTCTTGTTGCAAAGAAATAGTCTGTTTTCATGACCTATGGAGGCAACATGCTAAAATACTACAAGCTATTAATTTTTTTCTGTGAAAGAGAGCAGTGTGGGGATCAAAACATCATGGCCATTTCCTACCTATGAGATCAAGAAGTGCTGACAAATGAGACAAAGCAGTTTGAAGCTTACAAGTCTACAGTGACTAATACCAGGTGATGGACTGATAAAATCTTCCTCCGAAATGAATCTTACTCAACATTTTAAACTTAAAGAGGCAGAAAGGAAGGGAAAGAGATGGAGGAGGGAGAGAGGGAAGAAGGAAAGAAGAAGAAGGAGGAAGGAAGGAAGGAAGGAAGGAAGGAAGGAAGGAAGGAAGGAAGGAAGGAAGGAAGGAAGGAAGATCAGTATTCAGGATTTGCTCTAATAATTTAAACATTTCTCTAGCTCACAAAGTCCAGGCACTTTCTCAAATTGTGAAAAAAAATTTTTTTTCAGAGAACAAGAAGACCATTTAGGAAGGAACTTCGGGTTCAATAATTAGTATAGAAAAGGGAAGCATGTTAACTTACTTAGAGGCTCTTGGAGGTGCATGTTCTGTACTATCGTATGAAAAAGCAGCAAATGATAAGTGACAGGGTGAGATCAGTGACTGGACCGCTGATAGGGCAGGTCTAGGTTCAGTCTGTGTCTCCTGTCTTCAGTCCCCCTCTGTCGCATGGTGAACCCAAAGTCATCAAGAGCATTTTAAATGACACGTGACATGTTTTAGAAAGAGTTCTGCACAAAATGGCTCACGTCAAAAATCCCTGCTACTCTCTCAGCTCTGAGATAGCAGCTAGGAGGTGTGATGCTGCAGATGACTAACTGAGCGACTGGTCACTGAAGGGTCAATGGGGTAGGGCAGGCTTTAGAAAGGAAGTAGTAAAATTGTTTGGTATAATCCAAGGCAATCTGGGCTCTGTCGGCAATGGAAATTAGGTTGTCAGTTTCTGCTGATTTTACAGATAAGGTATTTGGACATTTTCATTTAAGATATAGTCCTCCTCAGCTGTGTAATCTTGGACAAGCATCTTTACATCTCTGAGCTTCACGACCTCCCATAACAGGATGCGGAAAGGACCTTATTGGGATTATTGTTAGGATTAAATAAAACGATGACTGGAAGTTTCTAAGAAAACTCCTGGAATAATATGGACCCGAAATAAATGGTACTCTTATTAAATTAGTGTTTAAGTTCAGGTATATAATGCATGCAATAATTTAATTACATAGCTTTTATTTGATACATCTTTGAGGGATAATGAACTAAACCTAAGTCAATTTCAATTTTTTTTAAAGGCACAGACACAAAAAGGTCTCTCCATGAATTTATTAATGACCAGAGAGGCAGGTTTCTGCTCCAGGTAATACAAGTAATTTTTTCCCCATAGTCAAATAGAAGACTTCCTGCATACCATTGCCAAATGTCCACCTCGACCTTTTATTTTTCCATCACATGCCCAGATCTATTTCCCTTCCTATCCTCTCCTAAGCCTACTTCAATCAGGCTTTGGCCATCCTCATTCCACCAAAACCACTTTTGTCATGGTTGCCAATGACAGTTCTACTGCAAAACTTGAATTGTGGCCCATGGGATCACTAAACACTTTCTTCAGCTGGTTTCCAGGACCCGCTGTCTCTTGGGTCTTCCAGGTCACTGGCTGCTCATTCCTTCACAGTATTCTTTCCTTCTTCCTCTCCATCCTGATCTCCAAATGTTGGGATGGTCCAAGGCTCACTTCTCACCTTATGCTCCATCTACCCTCCTCCAGGCCCAGGTTTAAATTCCACTTCCATATCAGCAACTTCTAATGTATTTCTCCAGCCTGACTCTCTTCCCTGAATTTCAAACTCACAAATGCAACTATAGTTCTTAATATCTTCACTTACTAGTAGATGCTCACCAGGCAGCTCAGACTTCACGTTTCTAAACTGTGGCCCCTGCTATACCCTCCGCTGTCCTTGAAAATCTGTATTTTATGTGGTGCTCCCTATAAACAGCAATTCCACCACTGCAGCTGCTTAGGCCCAACATAGCAGCCTTATCCTCAACTCCACCTCCTTACAGCCCATACCCAAATATACTTTTACATGTTTGTTTCTGAATATATCCATGATCACACGTCACTGCTGCCACTGTCATCCATAGCACCAGTATCTCTTGCATGAATTCTTATAACTTCAAAACTCTGGTCTCCTGCTTCCACTCCCCTCACCCCCATGGTCAGCCTGTACTCCACACAGCATTAGAAGTCTATTCTCACCCACACCCCTCCTCTGCTGAAGACCATGAATGACTTATCTGGTGTCCAGCTCTCTTGCTTGCTCTCTCTCTGATCTCATTTCTGATTTCTCTCTTGCTCCCTCTGCTCCAAACACACAGGCCTCCTTGCTGGTCCTGGGACCCATCAACCGTGGCTCTTCCTTGTGGCTCTTCCTTAGCACAGAGGCTCTTCCTTGTGGCAGAACATTCCTTCCTCCAATGTCTGCGTGATTTCTTCCATTCCTCCCAGTCTCTGTTTAATTTTCACCATATCAGTGAGGCTTTCCTTGGCGATACTAGTACATAATGGCAACCCCTGTTCTTACCCACTGGACTCCTCATCCCCTTTAATAGACTCTCCCCATCTACTGGAATATATGCCTCAAAAAAGCAACTTTGTCTATTTTGTTCATTGCTCTAGTAACACCACTGAAAACAGTCCTGGCATACAGTAGTCACTCAATACTTGGTGAATAAAGTAATAAATGAAATATGTTTTTTGAAATAAACATGGAGTACCTAATTATTGGTTATGTTTCTTTAAAATTATTTCATTTACATAGTTTTAGTTCATTTATATTATAATGTATGTGGCTTTGTTTATTTATAGTTTATTTTCCATGCATGGCATTAAAAGCCCAACTGGATCCTCCTATTCTGTACTTAAAAAAAATAGAAGTGTGATGTCAAAGTTAGATCCGGGAATCTGAACCAGGCTCTTGGAGGTTGAGCGCAGCCACTCTTGCTGGGAGGAACCTGATTCTTTCTTGGTATTTCTTGTGGGAGGAGTTTTTGAGGCTGCAGACAGCCCGTTTCCAATGCTCACCGAGAATTGGAAGGACACTGTGGGTACCACCAGGTGGGCCTGCTCTTTGGGGCAATATGTAGCTATTCTTTTATTTGTGGGGCCCAGCCATTTTGGAGCAATATTGAGCCTCTTCATAAAAGTGAGAGAGCAATTAGTCTCCCTTCCATGATCTCCCAAATAAAGGCCATCACCCCACCATGTGGGCATCCCATTCTTTCTAACCCAAATGCCCACTTAGAATGCAAGTTATCTCCCCCTTTATTATGAGACTGTTGACGTGTGCCAGAAATGTGAATACTGTTCCCGACCACTTCTGTTTCCAATATTCCCAGTACGCTGTGACAACCAAAAAGAATGCAATCAGCAGGTACGATAAGCACATGCTGACGAAGGAACGGCAAATCCACAACGCAGAAATAAAGCTCCAAGAAGACGCAATGGCCTTTGAAGAGTTCCTTCGAGAAAATGACCAGAGATCCGTAGACGCCCTTAAAATGTTCGTGTTTTAGCCACATCGCTTTTTGCCTCCCTCTTTCTTCTTTCCCATTCCTCAGAACACACCACAAAACAAACCAACAAGTGTGTTCCTTTTCAGTGCAGCCCAAGAAACAATAAACAAACTCCAAATGACAGCTGAGCTCAAGAAAGCGACCATGGAGGTGCAGGCGGTGAAAAGGTGAGGCCTCACACCAGCGTTTTCCTATCGAGTGTGCACACCCCATTCAACCCTGTTTGTGCCTAGCGAGACCTGAGTGGGAGTAACTCTTATCAGCGATGATTGCATACACGTGACCACATTTTTAAACTGAGTAATCTGTTGACTGAGGATCGTCTCTGACTGTGTATCAGGAAGAGTACAGTGATCTCGGGCAGAAACCTTTCTTGTCAATACAGAAGCCAAGAAATTCTTTGAAAAGGAGAAAACCAATGTTAGGAGTAAACAAATTATTTTCTAAGTGTCCTTTCTCTTTCACTCTCAGGTGCATTTCTTCACACATTTTAACATTTCCGCAATGGGGATTCATTTTACAACATGTTACAATTACCATTGGCTGTATTTTGTATATTTATCCTCACACCTAGATGAACCCAGTGTTGATGTTAAAAATTGAGATCATAATTGTTTAATTAAGCTGTTGAAGAATTAAAGAATGAGCCAAATGAAAAATCAGCCAGGCTTTATTAGGAGCAAACGGACGAGTCCACCGGTCCCGGGAAGGGAGAGGGGCCAGTGGAGCCACACCGGACCGAGTCCAGCTGCGGCGTTTTTAAGGCTTTAGGCAGGGGGATGAGGAGAGGGGTTTGGTATGAGGGAGTGGTCTGCAGTTTGCGGACCTGTAACTTTTTCAGTCTTGCCCAAGACCCCCCGGGCGTTGCTGGCGCCAGGGGGCTGCGGTTGAGCAAGCAGTTTCAGGATCTCAGCATTGTTTCAGGAGTTGATCATTGTTGCTGGTTTCTGGTCTGTGCTGCACCTGGGGGTTGGGGATGATTTATGGCCTTTCCCCACAGGTGAATGCTTGGACAGTAATGACCAAAAAAAAAAACAAAACAAAACTCGCCAAGGAATTGAGGTAAAATTATGACAGCACCTGCCACACTCTCAGTATTTAGTTTTTTCAAACCTGGATGCTTTCTTCTGTGGTCACATGGATCTCATTTTAAATATCTCAAGAAGCTTCCTTCTGTCATCATCCTTGGGCGGTAATTTCAATGACTCGGGAGACTCTGTGGTCTTGGAATGAAAGCACTCTAGAACTGTTTTCTTTTTGAGAATGGTTAGCACTGCTCTACAACCAGGTCCTACACTTAAACTTATGTCCTGGCTTTTTTGGGAGAAGGACAACAGCTTGTCTAAAATGCAGCCAATGACCTAGAGGGCAGCTTCTTTGAAACCATTTGTTTCTAACAGTAGCCCCTGTCTATGTGAGGAGCTAGTGATGGCGCTCCCAAGAGGGAGAATTCCCTCCGCTCCTCCACTCTATTTATAGAACTAGAGAAGCAGCCTGTGGTTGAATAAAGTACTGTATCTGTGCACAATGGCCTTTCTGAAGCGAACTTGCTGATTGTTTTCAAGTCTCATCGTCTCAGTGAGGTGTAGGAGGTAATGCAAAACCAGCTGGTAGCAGAGCCAGGGATGCAGGTGCCTGCTATCGATTTCCTTCTCTCTTTATGGCCCTCGGAGGCCCTCCTCTCCAGGGAGGGCTGGAAATCTGTTTACAAATGGAAAGAGGGCTGGCTCTGAAGCTTTTGCTTGGGAGCTGGGCAATTCTAGCCAAAATTAGCTCTGTTCTTTTTTTCTTTTAATATATAATGTATTTTTATTGATCTCAGAGAGGAAGGGAGAAGGGAAAGAGAGGAAGAGAGAAGGAGCGAGAGTTAGAAATATGGCTGTCATCTGCACACCTCCTACTGGGGATCGAGCCTGCAACCCAGGCATGTGCCCCAACTGGGAATCAAACCTTGACCTCCTGGTTCATAGGTAGATGCTCAAACACTGAGCCATGCTGCCGGGCAAGCTCTGTTCTTTGTCGCATACCTGGGAGGCTAAGTGGTGGTATAAGGAGGGGCTCGTTTTGTGACTGGTGATCCATGAGCTCCACCCTTATCTTTCTAAGCCTTCCTTATTCTCACACACACACACACACACACACACACACACACACACACACTCTTCAATACCCTTATTGATATTATTCTTATATCAGTATCTTCAGCTTCAGTACTTCCTTGGGTCAGAAGCATCCTAAAGCCCTGGAGTGATATTCAAGAGTCACACCGTGGGTGTTTTCACCCTGGCCGCTGTAGCTCAGTTGGTTAGGTATCTACCTATTTAACATAAATCAAGTAAGATACACTTGACTACAGAAGAAAACATCCAGGGCTTTTTTGTTTGTTTGTTTTTAAGATTATTTTGAAAAAGAGGAAGGGAGAGGGAGAGGGAAAGCGAGAAACATCTATGTGAAAACAAATGATTGATTGGCTGCCTCCTGCATGCCTCCTACTGGGACTGAGTCTGCAACCCAAGTTATGTGCCCTGACTGGGAATTGAACTAACAACCTTTTGGTGGATGGGTAGATGCCCAACCAACTGAGCTACAGTGGCCAGGGCAAAAACATCCAGGTTTGACTCTTGAATATCACTCACACACCAGGGCTTTAGGATGCTTCTGACCCAAAGAAGTACTGAAGCTGAAGATACTAATATAGAGTAATATCCATAAGGGTATTGAAGAGTGTGTGAATAAGGAAGGCTAAGAAGGATGAGGGTGGAGCTTGCTTTCCTCAGGGTCTTCATTGTTATTTTAAACACTAGAGGCCCAGTGCACAAAATTCATGCACTTTTGCAGTCCAGGACTCTTCACTCCTTACCACCCGCCTAAAGCAGAGGTGGGAGAGGCTCCCGCCACTACCACTGTGCTCACCAGCCATGAGCTCCTGCATTGAGTGTCTGTCCCCTGGTGATCAGTGCACATCATAGCAACCAACCATTCCACTGTCAGTCTATTTGTATATCAGGATTTTATTATATAGGATTCCTTTTGTGTCCACTTTGAAATCTGATTATGGGAAAGCCATATAAGGCTGGGAAAAGGCTTTCAGTCCAGATTTGAATGCTGGGCTCTACCATTTACCAGTGATAACTTTGCAAGTCATTCATTTCTATTCCAAAAGATAGGAATGATAATAACTATTTTAAAGTGCTATTCTGAGGATGAAATTGTATCTGTAGCATGTCCTATTTCCCAGTACATAGTAGGTGCTCATTGAGTGTTAGTGTCCTTTCTTCTCCTCACACAAGTACCATCTTTTGCTATTTTCTAATTTCTCCCTATGTCTAACATGTAATACAACACTTCTCTCGGAAAAAAAAAAAAGTAGAGTCAAACTATCATCAATCTACCCAACCCATGCATATCCTGGGGCATGTGCTATTCAAATAAATTTCCTACTGGTTATTTCTTCTTATCTCATATTTTATTGATGCTCCTATTTTTATGGCTATACTTAGAATTTTTGTTAAGTAAATACATAATCAAGAGAATGAATTTTGTAAAACCTTTTTATAAAAAGTGAACATGCTTTCACACAGGTGTATCTAATTATATTTTCATTTCCTTTGCATAGTGAAATATCAAAAACAGAATTCCTCCTTAGAGAGTACATTAAATATGGATTTTTTCTGCTGAAATTGTCTCCAAAACATTGGCAAATCAAGCAAGCGCTGAGAAGATTGAAGATATCAAAAAGCAAAGAAAAAGAACATGTAGATGAAAGTATTGCCAAAATATTATCAAGTGAGTCACATTCTTCATTTCAATTTAATTAAATGTCCCTAATTCTAAAATGTTCAGTTTCAATGTTTATTTGCTGATTATTAATAGTCAGAATTTCTATTTCAAGCACAACCTGAGCAAGGATTCTCACTGTCTCTGTTATATATTATTAATTTGGAAACTCAGGTTAATTTCAGATATAAAGCAGTAAAAATATACACATAGAGCCATAGAAAATATATTATTTAAAGATGATATGATAGCATACCTAGAACCTCCCATCCATAAAAACCTAAAAAAACTATTTGAGTAAATGGACACAAAGTCAATTATATTTATTAACCTAACATATTAATCTAAGTAAGCTAACTTTATTAATTAGAAAACATACAAGGAAATTAAATCCAATAAAGCAAATAACCTTAATTGTGTGACCTGGAGATTTGCCAAATAGAGAAATATGTCATGTTTCTAGAGAGAAAGATTTACATTGTAAAGCTGCCACATTTTCTGCAATGAATGTATAAGTTTTATGGAATTATAATAAAACTGGACCAAAAGTTTGTCAGGGGCTTGAGGGTTGGGTTGGGGAGAACTTTATACAGTGATTCTGAGATTCATCTCAAGAAGTAAATACTTTTGAAGGATGGAGGTAATGGAGGTGGGGATGGGGGTGGTTACTAATCCTTTAAGATATCTAATCTAATAAAAGAGCAATATGCAAATTGACCCTCACTCTGTTACACCTAAGCCATGCCCACCAGCCAAACCACGCCCACCAACCAATCAGAGTGGCTGTATGCAAATTAACCAGCCAAGATGCT
>PVJC01019712.1:0-29923 GCA_004026665.1 Murina feae | reverse complement strand
GATGCCCCTCCAAGGGCCTGGGAAGCCCACCAAGCAGCCTGCCGACCCCCTGCCGCCTCTTACCCGCTTCCCGGTGCCCTCCAACTCTGCCGCCTCTTTCCCACTCACGGGTCCTGGGTCCTGCGCTGTCCCGCCCTGCAGCCGCTCTGTGCACTCGGGAGGTCTCTCAGCCCGGCCTGTGCTCTCTTGCAGTCTGGGACCCCTCAGGGGATGCCCACCTGCTGGCGTGCCTGACCAGCCTGGGTGAGGGGCTTTCAGGCTGCCCACAGCTCCCATTGCCCAGCAAGGCCGGCTGGATGCAGGTTACCTATAATTGATGCTGTTCCTTTAAGGCGAGGCCTTTTACTAATGAAGCCTCCTCTCTGCCTCACCTCGAGGCTTCTATAATGAAACAATTGTTACACTTAATTGTTGCAAATGTGTGTTTTGCTTCAGGCCAAAGGCTAAGGAGCCAGCGAGCAGGTAGTTTTGCTTTCGCTCCTGCTGCAACGGACGCTGCCTAAACGTTTACTCAGGTCCGTGAGTGGCGGCTGCCATGTTGGCTGGGCTAATTTGCATACAGCCATTCTGATTGGCTGTGGGCGTCCCGGAGAAATGGTTAATTTTACTATTCCGCTTTTATTAGTTTAGATTAGATCTTAATAAAATTTTACAAAATTGATGTTTGAGAAAGATAGGATTGAAATAAACATGTGAATTAGTAAAAAAAAAATACAATGTGAAAAGGCAACGTATATTCAGGCTGATACTAATAAGTTATGCAACTTTTGGTAAATAACATAACAGGCAAGTAATAGAGGAACAGAGGAAGGTTAATGTTTGTATATATTTTATTATTGGTCAAATCTCTGATCTGGTGTATAGTCA
Source organism: Murina feae (assembly GCA_004026665.1). Taxonomy (NCBI): domain Eukaryota; kingdom Metazoa; phylum Chordata; class Mammalia; order Chiroptera; family Vespertilionidae; genus Murina; species Murina feae. The sequence goes on along the minus strand of PVJC01019712.1, from coordinate 29,056 downwards.
CCAACATCTAGGTGGACTCTTTTATTATTATAAATGAGCTGTTTAACTGCTGAGTGCTGTTATTTATTATTAAGATAAAAAAAAACCCTGATAACTTCAATTTGTATCCCTTCCTTGTTCTGATAATAACAGCTACTTTTTCATGACACTCTATTATGTTCCAGGTGTTTTAAATAAATATTTTCTAGTCTTTATAGAAAATCTGCAAATATCTATTATTTTCTCTCATTTTCTAGATGATGAAACTTAGGTTCAGGTGGGTTAAGAGAGATGCCCAAGGCTACCCAGTTACTTAAGTACCAGAACTACATGTGGTCACTTACACTACCATGATGCCTTCCAAGCAGAGTTGCCAAATAAAATACAGGACACTCAGTTAAATTTTATTTTCAGGTAAACTATGAATTATCTTTTAGTCTAAGTATATCCCATACTATACTTACAAAATTCATGAAATGTTTGGGACTCATTGGTAGGAAAATTATCCATTATGCATATAATATTTGGGATATACTTATACTAAAACAATCATGTAATATTTGGGACACCTTGGTATTGAAGATATTCATGGTTTATCTGAAATTCAAATTTAAATGGGCATCTATTTTTATTTGATAAATCTGGCAATTCTATTCCCAAGATTCTGTTGATGTTTTTATAGGTATCCTTTGACAGACTAAGATCCTCTAATGAAAACAGTTGACTCATTACAAAAATACAAAAGCCCAAATCTAAGGCATATGTGGAGAACAGAAGTACTGGTGTAGATTACTGATAGGCATTCCAAGGTTCATGGACATGAATCATACTATTTCTGTAGCACTCCCCATATACTCCTTTCCTTTTTATTTCTTGAAAATAGAGTAAAACTAAAAAATTGTTTATATCTAAATTGATAAAATTGGGGTAGAAGGAAGTAAGTCAACAACATCAAAAGACTCGCTAATGAAGAAATCTGGCAGATGTGAATAGATTAAATTTCTATGTAAAATGGAGGCTTGCAACTGGCACTATGAAAACAACATAAATATAGATATAGTCAATGATGAAACAGACCAAGTAATAGGTCCTTTAGTTTACATCTTAAATGTTTCAGAAATAGATTGAACTATAAAACAAGCACATGCTTTGAAATGGCCTGTGTGATTCTAAAGAGATCAAAACAGCAGAGGAAAATAATTTTTGTGGTTTGGCAGTAATGAAAAGGAATGGAAGCATCTACAGAGACATATATTTTTTCAAGCCACACAGACTGTGAAGTATAATTCTGGTCCTGATGCCACCAGTTCTGTCTTCATGAAGCAGCCTCATGCTGAAAAGAAGACCCTATTCCTCTTGATGTTTTTATACTTTAGCTCTGACTTTAAAAACTTAGGGGTGGGAAATATAGGCCTGTTTAATTCTCTCTCTTTAAGAAAAAACATTAAAAGAAAAAGGCAAATCTTAACTATGGTTTCATATCATCAATCTTGACTTTTACTAGAGTGAAGGATAACACATTAAAAATATGTGAAATATGATGGGGAGAGAATTCCTTTGAGGGATGAGATATTTTCTTTTCATCCTCATTCCTATTAACAGAACCCCAATAATTAAAAGAATAAAAGCAACAGGAGCAAATTTAAGCCCAGGTTAATAAAAAAAATACAACACCTTAAATAATTGGCTGTGATTTAGCAACACTTTATATTTGCTGAGCCTCACTAAACATACATTTATTTATTTTACATTTCAGAGAGGAAAGGAGATGGAGAGAGAGATAGAAACATCAATGATGAGAGAGAACCATTGATCGGCTGCCTCCTGCACGCCCCCAACTGGGGATCAAGCTCACAATCCGGGCATGTGCCCTTGACCGGAATCGAACCTGGGACCCTACCTGGGACCCTTCAGTCCATAGGCCGACGCTCTATCCATTGAGCAAAACCAGCTAGGACCCTCATGAACATTTTAAAACACTAACGTGTGAGTACTATCACCCTCAAGTAAGCATTAATCATTACTCCTTGGGCTGGGAATGCCAACTGATTAGATTTTGTCAATGCATAAGACTGTGTTCTGTTACAAGGATGCTAATTGAGAAAGTGTTTTGGTAGTAACCTCAAATAAGATAAGAAATATTCACAGAACAAAGCCTCAGTTTTACTGGCATATCTATTTTTCAAGAGCCAGTAAGAAGTACAAAAGGAGCAAATATAACAGATGTCTCTAGGATTTATTGTGAAATATATAATTTTACATCTCTCACTGAAATCTCTATTGCCTCACTAAAAATATGAATAAATTAAAAATCTTATTTCCCTTGCTGTACAAAATTAACAAATGAGATCTATGGACTAAAAATGTCACATGCAAAAAAAAAGAAACCTATGTGAATTCTAAGACTTCTCATTTATTACTATTAAGCTTTAAGAAATGCATGAAACTTTCAGAAAATTCCAAGGGGCTCAAATGCCAGCCTCATTCATGGCAGGTCTACATAAAGGAAGCATCTTCCAATCTTAACAAGATATATGAAAACAAAAACCACCACCACCGAAACCATTACTTCCTTCCATCGTCTTCAATGGCTTACTATCCAGGTCTGACTACAGAAGCACTCAGAAAGCACTGTGATCTCACTGAAAGCCAAAGGTACTTTTGAGGCATGGAGAAATGGAGACATTAGTAAGGAAACTGGATCCTGGAGTCAAGTAAACCTGGTTTCAAATCCAAGCTCCTATCATTTATCCTAAAAGCTGTGTGACCTTAAACAAGTTAGTTACTTTATCACTTTGAGCTTTGGCTTCCACATGTGCAGAATGGAGATACTCAAATCACTTGGTTGGTAAATAGATTAAGGGAAGTTGTGTTTATGTAAAACACTGAAGACAATGCCTGGTAGAGGAGAAATGCTCACTACACGCAGGATGACGCTGATTATCATGTCTAGTAGAAACATCTGAAAGTTTGAACAGCAAGAATTTGGTCATTAAATACAAATGACCACGTGTTTTCAATGGTTTACTCTGCACAAGCCCCTCCCTCTTGTTCAGAACTCAGGAGGATGTGATCTATGACTAGAAATGTAGCATCTCGACACAGTCTACCCTCATAAGAGACTAGAAATGTATTTTCTTCTCTTTGGGGTTTTGGATCATCCTGGGAACCTGTGTGAATATACTTGGAAAGACTTGCAATTCATTGCAGTATCAGAAGCTGTATGAGAGAAGAGTCACATAACCTTAAAAGAATGTAAATTGGAAATGTCCTGGTGAACAAATTGATAACTCCAGTGCCAGAGGCACACAGAGTGCACTGCTGAGCATTTCTTCATCCATCAGGGATGTTATATTGAGTCAAGTCATTTGGCAACATTATAAAGAAACCTGGTGTATACTATATTGAAAATCTTTTTATACACTAAATGTGTGTCATTGAGATATTATTTTTCATGAAAGCTCAATGAAACAGGTTAAATTCTCTCCACATCTTTTATCTTGAACTATCCTAGCATCTGACTTTCTCTTAGCTTTAATCAAACTGGGCTTTTAGAGTTTTGTTTTGTTTTTTGAACTCTTTTGGTTTTATGCTAACCACTTCGAAATTTTAAAATGTTTCTTTTAATCACTTCTTTTGAAAATACCATAGAGCACCAAATTTAACTGAAAGAACTGCAGACCTGGCTACGGTAAGTCTCTATCTTTCCTAGATAAGTATGATGATTCTATAGCTTCATTTTTTATGCATCCTACTGAGAAACTTTAAAAAAATTTCTGACCTATACTTTTATGCCCAGGATAAAAACAATGATGAGAAAGAGGCCTATTTGTTTTGTTCCTCTAAGTGAGGGCCCATAATCCAAACATTCTAAGTAGAACGGCACACCCTTGTGAGCACAGGATGGCATTTAGGGGCTGAAAGATATGGCTTAAATCCTGGCTTTCTACTGACAATCATGCTTTATCCCCTTGGGCAATTTACTTAACTGAGCCAAGCCTCATTTCTTGATCTATGAAATACCTGGACTTCAGAGTGTTGTTTTGCAATTTAATGAGAAGTTGCACATAAAGCCCTTAGGCACAGTGCCCAGTACTGTGTTCAGTGAATGGTTGTGGGTTATCCTGTATAATAAAAGGGTAATATGCAAACTGTCCTCTCTACCAGGAGTTTGACCAGAATTCAACCAAGCAGAGGGGCCAGCCTGCCAATCACCGCATGCCCTCCATCTGGCTGGCCTTGCCCCCATTACCACCCCCCACCATCTAATCTGGGTGGGTAGGCCGAACCCCATCCATGTACAAATTCCTGACCTGGGCCTCTTCTCATTATTAGATTATTCCACAGTTGGGCAATACCAATGCTCCATGCAATTCAGGGCCTGGATTCCATTTCACTCAACCTAGGAGTATGGCCATGTATGGACATACTTATTGGGGAGAAGGAAGAATCCTTTGTGCTATGGCTATTTTGCAGAATCAGGTAAAAATATGAACAAACCACACACATTCTCTCTCATACCTACAAACTTTGAACAAACAGTAGGACTTGCCTTCTTGAAGGCACGAGAACAAAGACAGAAAGAGAATGAACAACAGAAGTTTGTGGGGAACATTCTTTTTTTAATATACCATATTGGACAAATCTAAGACACAAAAACATCACTGAATATCTTGTTCTGTGGAGCAATAATGAAATTCACACATCATCTTACTTAAGGTTCAACACACCTTAGGGGACTATTTGCATACACTGGGAGGATAAAGTTTCCTGGAAGAAGGCAGTGTTTTGTTTTTGCATTGTTTGTTTTTAAACATCTGGAGTTAGGTTTCTCATCTCCCTGAGAAAATGAAGCACAAACTCTATAAAAAAGGCCATTCGATTTAGAAATTAGAAATTTACTTTTATTTCTTTTATGAGTATTTATCTCAGAATGAAGTATTCACTTGTTCTGCCTAAAGGTTTATAGGGGAGTCGGGAGAATGAGCCTACACACTGTCCTCTACCCCAGGTTTGGCTGAGCTTTATCATACACTTTTGCCACCTTTACCCTTAAGAGGCTGCTGATCTTGCTGGAAAACCTTGTACTGAAGGATTTCAAATACAAGATAAGCTGAATGGTAAAACCTTTTTGCTTGATGGTGGGGTTCTCATTTAATCCCAGGTACAACAGGAGGCAAAATAGAGCTAGAAAGTCTGTCCAGAGCCTGTCTTTTCCCTGTCCCAGAGATGTCCTGAGCATGGCCATGAACATAAAAGGCAATTGTACATATGACAACTTTTCATCATTTTAACAAAACAAAATTCTCCCTCCTCTTCTACTGTGCTTTATATAGATAGATACCTAACACATTCTTTATTTGAGTTGTTTTGACAGCTAGTGTCATTTTGGCAATTTGCTGCATGTGCCTGCAACCAAGGATAAGAGTTGTTGGGAAACACAGCTCCCAACGTATGTTACAATAACTGAAGTGTAACATGGGCCGAGTCCCCTATTTGTCAGTATAAGTGGATGGAAATCCTAAAGAATGCCAAAGGTAAATCAGGACTCATATTCTCTTCCTGATCTTTCTCACTCCCATTTCAGAATGATCATGTCAGGTTCCAAATGGGAAAATGTGAGCCAAGGTGAGTTTTTCGGCATTTCAAAACAGCATTGAACAACCAGATGATTACAGGAAAAACCCACATAAGATGGTGGCAATAAGTCATTAGATTTTTCAACTGCAAGTGAGAATGAATTAAGGCTTTCCATTAAAGAAAGGAAAGAATCCTGCACTTTAATTAACATCAAACAACGTTGGCTATTCCTTTTCTATAATTGTTCACCATGTTTAAAGGGCATATTGGATTGAAGGAGACATGACAAATGCTTGGGGCAAAGACTTTGCAGCTGCAGCAACTACACTGAGAATCAGTACATCTGAAGAATGATCAGCACTTTAATCCTGCTAAACTTTTCTTTCCCAGAGATTTCCACTTCTTATGGTACTAGTGACCCAGGTTCCTCTTACGCAAGATCTCATGAATATTTCACCAATCAACTGAGATTAGAACTTTCTCACTGGGGTCATTGAAACCTTGATTAGCTTGCTCAAGTACTTGCTCATGTAATAGACATTGAACACGTGTTGATACTGCAGTTAGATGGGGATTAAAGTTGTACTTATTGTCATATGTAAATACTAGAGGCCCAATGCACCAATTTACACACAGGTGGGGTCCCTTGACGTGGCCAGTTATTGGGGCCGATGGGTTGGGGGCAGCTGGCCTGGGGGAGGGGCTGTGGGAGGTTGGCCAGCCACGGGGGCTGGGGGGGTGGTGGTGGAGGGGGAACTGCAAGAGGTTGGCTGGCTGTGGGAGGTTGGCTGTGGGAATGCACTGATCACCAGGGGGCAGCTCCTGCATTGAGCAGTGCATGTCATAGAAACTTGTCAACTGCTGTTCAGTCACTTAGGCTTTTATACATATACTAGAGGCCCGGTACACAAAAATTTGCACACTCGAGGTGGGGGGACTTAGCCCGGCCTGTGTCCTCTCACAGTCTGGGACCCCTCAGGGGATGTCCACCTGCTGGTATGCTATGCCTGGCCAGCCTGGGTGAGGGGCTGATGGCCATTTCAGGCTGCCCACAGCCCCTTCAGGGTTTGGGTCCCTACTAATGTGCCTGGCTGGAAACAGGTATCTAGGATTTATTTATCTTCTATAATTGAAACTTTGTAGCCTTGAGTAGAGCTCAGGGCCCACAGGGCCCTGGCTTCCTCCATTGCCTGGGGCAACTCCAGCTGCCGCCATCTTAGTTGGGTTAATTTGCATATTTGCTTCTGATTGGTTGGTGGGCATGGCTTGTGGGTGTAACAGAATAAGGGTCAATTTGTATATTACTCTTTTATTAGATTAGATATAGATGGTATCAATCATCAAAGTATGATGGACCTGAGAGAACCAAGATGGCAGCATAAGGCATACACCTGAATGTGCAGCCTCTCACAACCACATTAAAAAATACAACTATAAAGCTAAACAGTCATCCTCCAGAACCAAGAGAGTGGAAGCTTTACAACTAGAAGGCAAGAGAAGGAGTGTATTGAGACTAAGTAGAAGTTCACGGCGCCAAAACAGAGAGGTACGGACACACACGAAACGGTGGTGGTGTGCACAAAATGGTGGCAGCGGCTGCACCTGGGTCCACGGCTTGGAAGGGGATTATAAACTCCAGGGTCACACTGAACTCGTTGTGGGCTGTCTGGGAACGGGGTAGAAGATGAGACTGGAATTCTAGCAGAGCTGTTCCCAGCGATCACTGACACGGAGCTCTGAGATTCTGGGACTCAGAAGTGCACAGATGCCAGGGTGTGGAGACACCAAAACAGGGAGAAGCCACAGAGACGGCTGAGGGGCAGCCATCGCTGGTTGCTCCGCCTTGGTGATTCTGAGACCCTGCCCCACCCAATTTACAACCCCACCCAAGCTGTGGGCCTGTCTGCCTGCAGCCTAACCTAACAGACTGCAGTTAGAACAGAGAACTCCAAAAGTTCCAAACCCCAAACAATGAGGAGAAACCTATAGATCTTGCTGTACCACCTCCTGGGTAGACTCACGCAGCAGCTGACTTTGCACCTCTTTGAAGATACAGGAGCCAGGGTACCCAGTGGCCAGATACCAGATTTCAACTCCTCACATCCATAAGAGACACACTCAAGAGGCCGACTCAGTGAGCATCAAAGCCCCACTAAAGCAAGTTCTGCTCCATAAGGGTGTCTCCTGCATAGCAGTTCTCCCACAATAGACACAGTGGATCCTTGCAATCAATTGGTCTGGAGGTCATTTCCTCCCAGTGATACCAACAGCATTCAAGGCTTAACTAACTACAATACTGTGCACCCAGCCCTCAAAGGGATACACCAAGAGTGTCCACCCCAGGTGATTGGGGAAGCTGAATTACTGGGCCCTATAGGACACCTAGTACAAAAAGCCACTCTATCAATGCAGGGAAGCAGCCAAAATGCACAAAGAAACAGATCACAAATGACAGAAATGGAGGAAAGTAAACGACTGGATATAAAGTTCAAAACCACAGTTATAAGGTTTTTCAAGAATATTCTAGAGACTGCCAATAACTTTAGTGAGACCCTCGAGGATATGAAAAAGGACCAGCTAGAAATTAAGCATACACTGACTGAAATAAAGAATAATATACAGAGATCCAACAGCAGACTAGAGGATTGCAAGAATCAAGTCAAAGATATGAAATATGAAGCAAAAAACATCCAACTGGAAAAGCAAAAAGAAAAAAGAATCCAAAAATATGAAGATAGTGCAAGGAGCCTCTGGGACAACTTTAAGCGTACCAACATCAGAATTATAGGGGTGCCAGAAGAAGAGAGAGAGCAAGATACTGAAAGCTTATTTGAAGAAATAATGACAGAAAACTTCCCCTACCTGGTGAAAGAAATGGACTTACAAGTCCAGGAAGTACAGAAAACCCCAAACAAAAGGAATCTAAAGAGGACCACACCAAGACACATCATAATTAAAATACCAAGGGCAAAAGACAAAGAGAGAATCTTAAAAGCAGCAAGAGAAAAATAGTTACCTAAAAGGAAGTACCCATACGACTGTCAGCTGATTTCTCAACAGAAACCTTGCAGGCCAGAAGGGAGTGGCAAAAAATATTCAAAGTGATGAATAGCAAGAACCTACAACCAAGATTACTCTACCCAGCAAAGCTATCATGTAAAATTGATGGTCAGATAAAGAGCTTCACAGACAAGAAAAAACTAAAGGAGTTCATCACCACAAAACCAGAATTATTTGAAATGCTGAAGGGCATTCTTTAAGAAGAGGAAGAAGAAGAAAAAGGTAAAGATAAAAATTATGAACAACAAAGTGACAACAAATACATATCTATCTACCAGTGAATATAACAATTAAGTCATTAGAAATATCTGATGAACAGAATAAATTGGTGAATAGAATAGAAGTAAGGGCATAGAAAGGGAATGGACTGACAATTCTCAGGGGGAAGGGGACATGAGGGGTATGGGAAGAGACTGGACAAAAATCTTACATCTATGGATGAAGTCAGTGGTGGGGGTAAGGGCATGGGGGGAACCAGGTGGAGGGGAGCTAGGAGCTTAAAAAAAGGAACATCTGTAATAATCTGAACAATAAAGATTTATTTTTAAAAAAAGTATGATGGACCATAGGTAACGTGATAAACCAAATCAAATGAGAACACATGTTCTGCCATCTTAGATTGCTGAGGCACTGTGTCCCTTACTTCCTATAGGCCTATAAGCCAGACTGCTCGCTCTCATTCTCTTTCTAGACTACACTGCCATCTCCCATCCTTCAAGGCCTTACTTGATCTGGCCCACTGCTTCTCTGACCCCATCTTCCTCATCATTCTGTCCCAGTCCACTGGTCTCCTTCCCTGTGTCTTTACATTGGTGCTCCCTTCGCTCCCAGCTCCATCAAGTCTGTGCTTAAATGTCCCCTTAATAGTAGGCACTCCCTGACTACCTTTCATAAAATAAACTCCCTACTGTGGTCTTCATAACAGAAAAGGTAAAAACCTAGGTGACACTTTAGAAACTCTTCACATTTTCTAAGAATTAGCAGCCAGGGCTAGTCTATTTATGTAACACTTTTCATCCTGGGGATTCTCAAAACATTAGATTTCCAACTGCATCTCCTCACATAGTACACATAGTTCTTTACACACCTATTTATTTACTGTGAAAAACATTAGTGGCCTTGAAATAAGCATTACTCACCTTTGAATGGTGGTTTTTTCCCATTCGTTCATAGGCTATGGTTCACTGACAATTGGGTATTTTCTTAAAAATGCCAATGCTTGGCGTTTCTGAGGCCTGATATCTATGCCATTTGCTACCCTGACAGAGCTCAACCCTGCAGTGAAAATTCACTTATGCAGAGATTAGTGCTGACAAAGAACCTCCAAGCTGAAAAGCAAAGTTGTGTCCCAATTTTGAAAATGAGTCTTTTATTCAAATGAGATATTTTTAGGATCCACAAACATCAGTAATACACAGCTTTCCCAGCGATCTTTTGATTTCAGACAAAACTGTCTCAGGTTCAGGGGGGAAGGTTTATATGAAAAGTTCCTTGAGTGTATTTGTATAAGTGACTCTCTCTGGCAGAGGGGAGACTCATAGAAGAAACTGATGGGCTACAGGTGAAGGAGCCAGTTAAGTAAATTCCAGCACATTTTCACAGAAGCAGCCTTCTTGAATTCAGCACAACCTACTGTTGTGCTGTCTGTTCAGCCTCCGTAGGAAACAAATAAAAATTTAATGTGTCTTTCACATGCTGTACATATCCGGAGGTTTGAAAGACAAATAGATCTTTGCACACCAGCATGGTTCTGAAGAGAATCACAAAGCTAAATTATTAAAAGTGAGAAGGAAAAAAGGACTATGTGCAAATCTTCTTGGATATTAAAGTGCAGTTGGTTACAAAGGATTCATGCACCAATAATGCAGACTAGCTGTGATCCCCAAGGCCTTCTTTTAAAATTTGCCTTCCAACTGCAAAAACATGTGATCTGAAGTTGGAAGAAAAACTGCCTCTGCCGTCACAGGCTATCAGAAGTCTGAACTCTGATTAGCTAGAAACTAATCCACAATCTGTAGCATGGAGGTTTCAAATGCTGCACGTTTCTGCAGACATTTTTTCTTAGCAGGTGCCTGGGAAAGAAAAATAATTGAGATCCACATGCCTTTATGGACCTCTACTTGGTTCAAGTCTATGAAGTGCTTTGAGTGCCTATAGAAAGTCAACTTATAAATTAATTTTATCTTGATCCAAAGGAAGAAAATGAAACTCTAAAGTTACTGATACAATATTTTAATGGGAAAATGTCTTGGAGAGATACAGTTGGGGGAAAGGGCAAAGCAATGGTATCTTACAGGCCTGAGAGCTGGGTTCACTGTCACCACCCTACAGGATGGAACAGGCAGCACAATCAATAAGGTTTCTGATGAGGCCAGTTTGGGTGGGTTGAAAGGCACCCAGAGACTTGGAAAATACTTTCAAATTACCTTGACAAATAGAAATACGGAGTCAGACAGAAAGGGCCCTCAAGAAATGCTGGCTCTATAGTCTTCTAACTGCGAACAGGGTTCCTTGACCTCCCACAGGAACCTGTGCTGATAGTTAATCACTTCTACAAGAAAACACTTCCTCATGTCGAACTAAAAGCTGTCGGTTCCTTAAGCCCGTATCATGTCTATTAGTTGTTGTGAAATAAAACAACTGGTTTCTTCCTTAATATTTTTTCACACAAGTGTAAGTTGTCACCAGGACAAGTGGTACCTGAGTTCCACAAAAGTGAAGCTAATCTTCAAATGCAATGCAGGTAAATTTCTTTGTTTGTAGGGTAAAGGTTGTATGTGTGTGTGTGGCGGGGGGGTGGGGGGGAGCAGTCAGACAGGCTCTTATGATAATCTGTTAGACCCCATTAATTAAGTCATTCAATACCATTTTCTAGAATAACTCTCTCATAGTTTCTTCTAAACTTTTAATAATGTTAAGGTTTTCCTTTGGCTCTTATCTCTAGTTGTTGGACATTATTTTTTAAATGATTGGCTTCTTTATCCTCATATGCACCCCACCCCCTCAAAATAAGCTGTACAAAACTGGAAATAACCTAAAGAGATGGGCTAACAAATATTCCATGTATTTCCAGTTTTCCAGGCTCTAATTCTCATATCATATCATAGCATTTGTTTTGTAACATTTTCAGGAGCAATGCTTAACTTTTCAGATTGGTTCCAAGATACCTGTTGAAATCATGAATCCTGTTCTTCAGATAACCACCTTGGAAAGCCAGAAAGTTATTTTGTTGAGGGACCTTTCTCTGTGATTGAACCTGTTCTTTCAGAATTAAAATCTAAATCAAGTGAAATCAGTCTCATTTTAGATTCACAATATTTTTAAAATTTATTTATTGGAGAGGAGAGGAGAGGAGAGGAGAGGAGAGGAGAGGAGAGGAGAGAGAGAGAGAGAGAGAGAGAGAGAGAGAGAGAGAGAGAGAGAGAGAGAGAGATTGGAAGAGAAACATCAATTTGTTTTGCCATTTATTATCCATTCATTGGTTGATTCCTTGGCACATCAGAATACAACTCTAATCAATGGAACTATCTGGCTAGGGCCTAGATTCACAATATTCTTGACAAGAGATTTTGTTACCCAGTTTGGTTGTACAACTTATTACTAAATCTTGGCTCAATGTCACTTTGAGCTGTTTTGAAAAATCAAATCACAAAGATTTAGTACCCCTGAAAAGATCTAATTCCTAACTGAACTTGATCTTATTTCTGAGGGAATACCCAAAAGAAAAAAAATTTTTTAATGAAGCGTTATACATAAGGCCCTCAAAATCACTTGGTCTGGCCCTGCCATGGCATTAGGGTGAGTTAATTAAATGTTTACCAAATATAGCAGGCTAATTTTTAAGTTGATAATTTTGTATGGCCTGAAAATTATAACTAAAGGCTCAGTGCACAAAAATTTGTGCACTCGGGGTAGAGTCCCTCAGCCTGGCCTGTGCCCTCTCACAGTCTGGGACTCCTCGAGGTATGTCCACCTGCTGGCTGAGGCCTGCTCCGGAGTGGGCCTAAGCTGGCAGTCAGACATCTCTCTGGCAGTTCAGGAGCCCTTGGGGGATATCCACTTGCCAGTGGGGAGTAGGCCTAAGCTGCAGTTGGACATCCTTAGTGTTGCTGAGGAGTTGGGAGAAGCTCCCACCACTACCACTGTACTGGCAGCCATCAGCCTGGCTTGTGGCTGAGCAGAGCTCCCCCTGTGGGTTTGCACTGACCACCAGGGGCAGCTCCTGCATTGAGCATCTGCCCCATGGTGGTTAGTGTGTGTCATAGTGACCAGTCATCCCCAGTCGTTCTGCTGTTAGGGTCAATTTGCATATTATCCTTTTATTATATTATATAGGATAGAGACCTGGTGCATGGATGGGGGCCTGCTGGTTTTCCCTAAAGGGTGTCCCGGATCAGGGTGGGGGTCCTGCTGGGGTGCCTGGCCAGTCTGGGTGACAGGCTGAGGGCTGTTTTCAGACTGACCACACCTCCTTCAGGGTGGGGGTCCCTGTTGGAGTGCCTGGCCAGCCTGGGTGAGGGGCTGAGGGCTGTTTTCAGGCTGGCCACACCCCTTTCAGGGTTGGGGTCTGTGCTGGGATGCCTGGCCAGCCTGGGAGAGGAGCTGATGGCTATGTGCAGGTTGACCACAGTCCCTTCAGTGTGGGGGTCCCCACTGGGGTGCCTGGCCAGCCTGGATGGAGGGCTGAGGGCTGTTTTCAGGCTGGCCACATTCCCTTCATGGTGGGGGTCCTGCTGGGGTGCCTGGCCAGTCTGGATAAGGGACTGATGGCTGTTTGCAGGCTGGCCAAGCCCTCCAGCAGGGACGCTCACCCTATGAGGGTGTGGCCATCCTAGGTGAGGGGCTGATGGCTGTTTGCAGGCTGGCCACAATCCCTAGCAACCCAAGCTCCCAGCGAGGCTGGCTGGAAGCATTTATCTGGAATTTATTTATCTTCTATAATTGAAACTTTGTTGCCTTGAGTGAAGGCCACAGCCAGCCAGGACAGGCAGGAAGCTTGGCTTCCTCCATCGCCGGGGCAACGAAGCCTCCTGCTTGCTCCAGCTCTGTGGCAGCCGGCTGCCATCTTGGTTGGGTTAATTTGCATATAGTCACTTTGATTGGCTGGTGGGCATGGCTTGGGGTGTAGTGGAGTGATACCAATTTGCATGTTTCTCTTTTATTAGTGTAGAATATCCAAATGGCCCTTGACAGAGAAAAAGGTTCCCCACCCCTGCTCTAGGTGATGGGAGAGACAGGGAAAGCAGGAAGAGGTCAAGGAAGCAGAAAAGCTAAGATAAATATAGCCTTATTCATATCCAGTGACTTGTACCTTTATTGAGAACCAGGAAACATTCATTCATTCATTATCTACCATATATTGTCACATACTGTTCTAGTCCTCAGAAATCAACGATGAGCATTACAGACATGGCTTTTGCATTCCTGGCACTTAGGAATCAACCAAAGAAGTACTATAGCAGTGGTTCTCAACCTGTTAGTCACGACTCCTTTGGGGGTCGAACAACCCTTTCATAGGGGTCGCCTAAGACCATCCTGCATATCAGATATTTACATTACAATTAATAACAGTAACAACATTATAGTTATGAAGTAGCAACGAAAATAGTTTTATGGTTGTGTCACAACATGAGGAACTGTATTTAAAGGGCCAGAATGTTGAGAATCACTGCAGTGTTCATCCTCTTTTAGTCAATTTCCCACTCATTCACCTGGAGCCCTGTCTTACTGTCAGTTGTAATAATATTCTAGTCTAGAATCTAGATCCTGTTTTTTTTACAAATCATCATTAAGAATTAATGTCACATGAGAGGAATAAAAATCTTACAAATGAGAGATTTCTTTATTTTGGTCTAGATGGCACCAATTCTTTCACAGAAGTTAAAATGGTTTTGCTCAATTTGCTTTTCACAAAGCCACCTTGATTGCCAGCCAGAACTCTGCACTCGTCTAAGTAGAAAGTGATTATTTGATGAGTTGTTAGCCTACCTGCCAGGATATTGACAGAAAGATGTCTTTCCAGTAATTATGGGGTAGCACCTTTTCCTTTATTGAAGTTGTGTGAACAATCAGAGTAATTCTCATATGTAGAGAAATACATATAATGCTAAACAACTAGTAGAAGGCAAACAATACAAATAAAAAAGGAAGCACTGATGATGTGTGTGTGGGGGAAATGGCAACACAGCCCCTAGAGGTCACAGTGGCCCATGCTATAATGTTGGTAAGGGAACTGTCAGTTAGGAGAACACACCTTACAGCTCTCCTCCATGAGATTAAATTAGAGACCCTAAGGACTGCTTCACTAACCACCACTACAAGATGCACTCATGTTTTCTATACGTCTGTTAAATATTTAATATGCATTCAGACATCCATATATTTCTTTTATGCATTTTTGTTTCAGTCTTGGCTAAGTTTAACAGCCTTTTAAAGGGCAGGCAAGGTGTTGGGTGAGTCCGCTGCATGAATGTGTGTGTGTGTGTGTGTGTATAAGTGTATTGTATTCAGATAAGAGGTCTTCAGTATAAAACGGATATAGCACCTATACAAAGGAGACATGCAATAATTATTTCTTAATTATTGAAGGCAGTGAAAATTAATTTAATATAAATACTAGCTTTGCACATGTGATAACATTTATCCTTTCTGCCAGTTGGACTTCGAATTTTATTATTTTTTTAACTTAATTTTTATTGTTGACACTATTACAGTATCCCTATTTCCTCCCCCTTTGCCCATCTCCAACCAGATCCCATCCCCCTTCCCTCTGGCCATAACAACACTGTTGTCTCTGTCTATTGGTTGTGTATGTATGTGTGTGTGTGTATATATATATATATATATATATATATATATATATATATATATATAAATATAATTTTTTTTGGCTAATCCTTTCACCTTCTTTCATCCAGTCCCCCAACCTCTCTTCTCTGATAGCCCTCTCCTCTCTGATAGCTGTCAGTCTGTTCCATATATCCATGCCTTGGTTTCTGTGCTGTTAGTTTATTTTTTTTTATTAGATTCTACATATAAGTGAGATCATATGGTATTTGTCTTTCTCTGAATGGTTTATTTCACTTAGCAAAATACTCTCCAGGTCCATCCATTCTATCACAAAAGGTAAGATTTCCTTCTTTTTTACAGCAGCATGGTACTCCATTGTATAAATATGCCACAGCTTTTTTTATCCAACCATTTACTGATGGGCACTTGGGCAGTTTACAGATTTTAGCTATTGTGAATTGTGCTGCTATGGACATAGGGGTGCATATATTCTTTCGAATTAGTGTTATAGGTTTCTTAGGATACATTTACAGAACTGGAATTGCTGGGTCAAATGGGAATTCCATTTTTAATTTTTTTGAAGAAACTTCATACTGATTCCTACAATGGCTGTGCCAGTCTGCATTCCCACCGGTGCATGAGGATATTCTTCTCTCCACACCCTCACCAGCACTGTTGTTTGTTGATTTGTTGATGATAGCCATTCTGGCAGGTGTGAGGTGACACTTCATTGTAGTTTTAATTTGCATCTCTCCGATGATTAGTGACCTAGAGCATTTATTCACATGTCTATTGGCCCTCTGTATGTTCACTTTGGAGAAGTGTCTATTCAGGTTGGCCCTTTTAAAAAGAGCTGTGTTTAATTTATAGGCAGAACACTTCTGGTGGCAGAGACAGATTTACCATGAAGCTAACGAAACAGAGCATCAGTACCTCTCAGTTGCATGGGAGGGGCACTGGCAATGTGCTCACCTGGCAGTTATGTCTTTATAAATTTTGCAATCTATATATACAAAAGGTTAATATGCAAAATGTCCCCTCAGGAGTTCGACCACAAAAGTGGGAGTGCTATCGCTCTCTATGATGTGCTCTGACCACCAAGGGGTGACATGGAACATGGTGGGCGACCAGTGGCTGCGGGGCACTGAAGGAGCTAGGGAAGGAGGAGGTGGGGAGGTGGGGAATCTGATCAGCCCTGATCACTGGCCAGGCCTAGGGACCCTACCAGTGCACTGGGCCTCTAACAGAAAGATATTTTTATATTCTTAAAAAAAATGGTTCCACCCAAATGTATAAATACAGGCCTCACAAATCTGGATCCTCCTCTGTTGAAGGGATTTATATAAACCTGAAAAAGAAGTCTGATAAGAATAAGAGAAGTGCTAAAAATTTGGGAAATACCAAACTATGAACAAAATATGGATAAATAACTTGAGGGAACATGGGGCTAAGGGCTATAACTATATCCATGGACATGAACTGGATGTTTATTTAAAGGATAAAGCTTATCAGGTATGTTCCATATTTCCAGAAGGCACAATAATAGTGCCTGAATCTTAAATCTAAGAAAAGAAAGTCTGAGAATTAAAAAGCACTTTATAGCAAGAATGGCAAAGCGGTGGAACCAAGTGAAATTATGGAAGTGCTTTCTCTAGAAATGTGTTGAAAGATTAGCTAGTTAGCTGCTAACAGGTTGGGAAAACATGCCAGGAACCTGAGCTGTGCAAGAAATCCATGTGAATTTCAACCCTCCGTTTCTATTCTGGGATATTTTGGCTGTATAGGTATATGTATTTGAGTAATTCATTTATAAAACAGGATAAATAAAATGAATATACAATTTCATGTCTATCTTAATACCACAAATCTGGGTTGCTATAGCCAGATAGAGCTGATCTGTGAAAATATCTGGCTACCATATCATAATGTGGATCACGGAAAACTTGAGTTTGGATGGGATAGAGGTTGGAAATGGAGATATTCTGATTTAAGATCTTCTTTTCAAAACTAGAAATAATAAGGACGTTATTATATAGTGGTGATTGCATTCTGGGAAGCAAGCCATTCCATCTGTATGTGAGCACTGTGGCTACATTCCGCAATGTAAAACCCATCTCACTTGTGATTATATCCTTGATCATGACCTAGATTTGGTCAAATATCATTGCTTACTTACTGATGGGAATATCCTTTTCTTACTATGCTAATGATCTACTGCCCTCTCCTTTACCTCCTTCCTCCCTGTGTACTGTGCCATTATTTATAGAGGAGTTTTCAGGCTTCATCATGAATCTTCCGCTTAAGTTGCCTTATTTATTGGTATAGAGGGATTGTGCCATTAGGCTTGACATGTTGGACAAATAGCTTACTAAGGGCTTTAGGGAGTTTATGGACACCCCAAATTTTATTTCCTGTACAAAACTTTGCAATAATAAATGCCATGTTTTAGATTTGACTTCTTTCAATGTGAACTTCTGTGGAATGCATCTTTTATGCATAGGTTCTCAAGTACAATGCAATGTTACTTTCTGAATATTGAAGTGTTTATGCTTAAGTACTTACAAAGGTAAATGATGATGAAACAATACACTTAACAAATTTAATGTGACTAGCTTTTACACCATGTATGACTATTTCTCATCTTTTAAAGTGCAGCAGATCACCTTGATCAGTGTTGCTCAATGGTTACAGTGTTGGCCCACACACTGAAGAGTCACGGGTTCAGTTCGTGATCAAGGGCACAGACTTCTGTTGCAGGTTTGCTCCATGGCACCAGTCGAGCTATGTGCAGGAGACAACCAATTGATATGTCTCTCTCACTTTCTCTCTCTCTTTATCTCTCCCTCTCCCTCCCTTCTACACTCTAAAAATCATTGGAAAAACATCCTCAGGTGAGGATAAATAAATAAACAAATTGCAGCATCTTCCCTAGAGAGAAATTGAAATTTTTTCCTCTCTTCAAAGGGTCTTTGAAGATGGCAAGACTTAGAGAAGGTGGAAAGATCAGGTATATGTTTGAAGAGTCTTTCTCTAAAGATTTTTATGATAAAGAGAAAAAAAATCCTAGAGACATAAGTAGGGGACTAGCTGGCTATGGATAAATAATGAAGATCTAAGGGGTCATAGTCAGTCGCAAGGGAATAGTAAATCACAAAGTGATGCTGCCAAATGGCAGGCTGTGTACTGGAATGAACAACGCAGGTACTTCCGGTACCCACCAAAAGCACTGCTTAAGAGTTACACATGGAACAGAGTTCATTTTGGGATTTCACAACTTAGAGTGATGTGGTGAATGTTGACAAGTTTAAGTACGTTAGTCAAATATTTGCTGAATCGATGTTGATGAAAAGTCAAAGGAGTCATTAAAATAATGAAAGGTTTTTGAAAAACTGGCAGAGAGAGTAGGGAAGGAGGAGAGAGCAGCCAGAGGGCTTTGACACATTTACTACAAGGCCATTTATTCTTAGATTTCAAGCACAGGAGGAGCATGATTGCTAGTTACAAATATGGGACTCATCAATAACTATTTGCTGGCTACTTTTAGGTGCCACATACTCTGCTGTGTGATAAAAACTCAAAGACAAGTGAGATACACATTCTCTATAGGAATGTGCCGCTTAAACAAGCCAGTAGGTCTGCACATCCCTAATTATAATGAGTGGGGTGTTACAGCACCACGTTAATAATGTGTGATACCAGCATACGAAATAGGGAGCAATTACTTCTCCCTGGAGTTGGGGGAGGAGGTACTAGGAAAGACACAATGCAGAAAGTAGCCACTGAGTGGAGTCTTAAAGGATGAAAGTTGTATCTCCAGTAAAAGGAAGATTGTGAGCATGACTGCATATCAAGTAGAGAAAAAAGAAAGTAGTTGGGGGTAGTTAAGAGTGGCAACAGTTTCCAAATGCTAGTTTAGACTTTATTGTCACTCATGGGAGGCCATTAAAGGTCCCTGGGAAAGTGGGTTTCCTAATGAGATTGGTGCTTTGGAAAGAAATACCTGCCAGTGGTGGGAAGACAGCTGAGAGGGTGCTAAGCCTGAAATCAGATGACTGAACAGATTATTGCAGAAGTCCAGGGGGGACAGCAAATACCCCAACTCAGGCAGACAAAATGAGGCCGTTTCAGGCAGAATCACCATGAACTTGAGATTGAACAGATGTGAATAGGGAGGAAGAAGAAGATATCAAGTTGTGCCATTAACAAATACAGAGACTATGAGAGGAAATTGGGAAAAGATGTAATGGGTTCCATTTTGAATATGCCTGAGCTTGACACAGTTGTGGGAAATCTAGTTAGAGGCATCCAACAAACAATAAACTGAAGTGTAGAAGTGAAGGATGAACTCACAACTCACAAAAGAGTAGAAACCATGAGAGCAGATATAAATTGCCCAGCAAGAATTTTGTCGGACCAAGGGTAGACCCTTCATAATGCTCTGTACATTTAAGGTAGATGGGGGTCCAAAGAAATAGACTGAAGAGAGATTTCTACTGAAAATCAAAACCAAGAAATTCTGGTCTCATTATGACAAAGGATTGTTCCCTGGTGAGGCTATGTGTGTCTCATACTACAAGGCAGAGTGGGGGAAAATGTGAAATATGAAGCGTACACTGTGTTCCTAACATAATATAGGCACCACATGTCTTTTTGTATCCAGGGATGTATAAGTGAGGTCAAGACTGCTGGTTAAGCATGACTCGTTCATGCACTAAGCCTGGGTTCAGCCCCTGCAGGCATCCTGTGTAACATGCCAGAGGAGTGCAGTATTTCTGCCTCAGGGATAAAATATAGAGAAGTGACTGTCACCTGGAAAAGAAAGGGGAACTAGACAGCCAAGATGCTGCTACTTCTTCTCCAAAGCCACTCCCTCTTAAGGAAAGGCTGCATTGGAAAGTTGAAAAGCAAGAGACTATGATTTCTATGACTTCCCAGTCAGAATCTCTCCTCGCCACCTTGTCTGCATGCTCTATGTTAAAAGTCCGCAAGCTCTTTTTGTAAAGGGCCAGACAGTGAATATTTTTAGGCTTATGGGTCATATGGACTCTGTCTCAACTACTCTTTCAGCACTGCTCTTTTAGAGTGAAAGCAGCCACAGACTAGGCATAAATAGACGAACATAGCTGTGCGCCAATACAACTTATTTACAAAGGCAGAGGGCAGGCTGGATTTGGGTCCTGGGTCACAGGATGGCTGGTCCCTGACCTTTCTCATGGGGGAGGCCATTACCACAGGATGCCCATCCGAAAAGCCAACATCATAAAGCTGGATTATGAGATCACAACAGACAGGTTAAGTTGTGGAATGTTCTTGATGGGAAAAAGATATCCTAGACCCAGGAAGACTAGGCAGCCAAGCACAGGATGCTCTTCCAGAGGTACAAGAAAAGAAAGGCTGCCTTTCCCCCAAATATAGCCTCGAGCAGCTAGCCATGCTGCAAGAAGTTCTTGTCAGTAGAATTGCTCTGCTGGAAGGCATCATCCTGAATTTACAGGGCATGTATGTAGCACAGAGTGACACACAAGTACTGATTAATTTATCAGATCGACCAGATGACAGCTAGCAGAGAACAAGGACCAGGGCAAATGGAATCCAAGATGAACTGTCTTTGTAAATTCCTTATAATTTTTCATATATTTGGCACTAAAAGTATGCCTTTACTCCACTACATACTTTGTTATATATGCCATCTTTTATCAGCTTTTCCTGTCTAGAAACTCATTTTGGAATATTAATGTCTATCTTCCAAAATAAGGCATCTGAGTTATCCTTGGGGAAGAAGCAAGCACTGAGGTTGAATTAGCATTTGTCTCAAGTACTATTTTGCTCTTGTTTGTCTTTTCTTGAAAAGGGACTGGTATTAATAAGGACAAGAGCCATGGCTTTAGAAATAATACTGGGAAAGGATATCCATTTTCTCATGAACTTCCTCTTCTAGGTTTTGAATTTGACCTGTGTCTAAAAGCAGTCAATGTGCCATGGCTCTAGGTATAGATCTCTGTATACCCTCCTTACACCAGAAGACAATATTACAGTGATTCCACTGAAACGATAAAGCCCTTGGCAAGACTCTCTCAAAAGGGACAGAGTTCATTTTTACATCTCCTCTACTACATAAGGGTACACAACTTATGAAATAGTTACAGTTTGTATGCAGATCATCTCACTGTAATTAGTGATATCTTCTAAAGACAAAAACTCAGTGGCTCATGTATTTAAGGCAAAAGCTATAATACCTAAATCTAAACCTTAATTTAAAATACTGATTGTACAAGGAACTTTATAATTAATAAATTCTTCAGACATTGTCATATGGCCATTCATTCTACTTGACACATTTGAACATCTAATGTAATAAAAGACTAATATGCAAATTAACCCTCACTGTATTACACCCAAGCCACGCCCACCAGCCAAGCCACACCCACCAGCCAATCAGAGTGACTATATGCAAATTAACCCAGCCAAGATGGCAGCCAACAACCAGGGAGCTAGAGCAAACAGGAGGCTTCATTGTACCAGTGATGGAGGAAACTGCCTGCTTCAGCCGGCTGTAGCCTCCACTCAAGGCAACAAAGTTTCAATTATAGAAGCCACAGAGCTGAAGCAAACAGGAGGCTTCATTGCACCAGCAATGGAGGAAACTGCCTGCCTAGGCAGGCTGTGGCCTTCACTCAAGGCAACAAAGTTTCAATTATAGAAGAAAAATAAATGGCAGAAATCTGCTTCCAGCCAGCCTTACTGGGACACTGGGTAAATGGGAGCTGTGGCCAGCCTGCAAACAGCCATCAGCCACTCACCCAGGCTGGCCAGGCACCCCAGCAGGCCTCCCCACCTTGAAGAGGCTGTGACCAGCCTGCAAACAGCTATCAGCCACTCACCCAGGCTGGACAGGCACCCCAGTGGGACCCCCACCCTGATCCGGGACACCCTTTAGGGAAAACCAGCCAGCTCCCACCCATGCACCAGGTCTCTATCCTATATAATCCTATATAATAAAAGGGCAATATGCAAATTGACCCTAACAGCAGAACCACTAGGAATGATTGGTCACTATGACACACACTCACCACCATGGGGCAGATGCTCATTGCAGGAGCTGCCCCTGGTGGTCAGTGCACTCCCACAGGGGGAGCTCTGCTCAACCACAAGCCAGGCTGATGGCTGCCAGTACAGGCGTGGTTGTGGGAGCCTCTCCTGCCTCCTCAGCAGCGCTAAGGATGTCCGACTGCAGCTTAGGCCTGCTCTCCGCTGGCAAATGGACATCTCCTGAGGGGTCCCAGACTGCAAGAGGGCACAGGCCGGGCAGAGGGACCCCCCCCCCCCCCGAGTGCACAAATTTTTGTGCACCGGGCCTCAATATAATATAATTTTCCTAATTATGTTTATAGTTTATTATCTCACTTTCCCCATCACAAATTAAGCTCCACAAGAGCAGAGATTTTAGTAAACTAAACAGTCCAAGTGGTTAGAACAGGATCTAATTTAGTGGGCACTCAATAAATATTTTTGGAATAAATTACTGAGAAAAAGTAGGCAAGCAAACTGGAAAAGCAGAGCTGTCTTAGATAAGTACATTCCAGCTAAAGACAAAAAACAAACAGGAAAGGATAACTTGAAAATAAATGAATAATGTTTTTTATTTCCATTCCTATACCCCAAGATTTTTTAAGCTTAAGCTATTTAAATGAATACCAGTATGCATTTCACAAATACATGTTATTCATTTGTATCTTGCCAATTTGGAACTTTTGACAATTCAAACAATGTCAAGCAGTGATGTACTTTTGTGCTATTTTACAGAAACTGTTAGTTGCCTGCCTTAATCTATCCCACATCAATTGCTGGCAGAGCCCTAGACTGGTTGGCTGCTCACTCTGCACAGTCACATGCTCAGGGACGGGGCCCAGCCCAAGTCCTAGCCCCAGCCCCAGGGGTGAATCATGATCGGTATAAGATTCTCCTTGATTGTGATAGTTTGGAGATGGGAATGTGATCTAATCTGGACAACAGAATTTGATGGAAATATCTGCCCTGGAGCTTCTGAAAACATTTCTCTGCCTGATAAAAAAAAAAAGCTTTTCTTAGCTAGATATCATTATATTTGCATTTGATGCCTGGAACAATTGCAATCACTTTGCAATGATGAGCCAACATGCCACATACTAAGCTACCAAATTAACCAAATCTGTTACTGCTTTACTTCTTGCTATGTGTGAGAATAAAACCATACTCTCAAGCTAATTTTGTTTATACTTTCTGTGACTCCAAAGCCAAAAGCATCCTGATAGACTATGAGAAAGAGCACATGCCAAAACAAGCTAGTCTACTTAAAGTTAAAGCAATTATTTGCAGGTGCTCATAAAAATATTTGAACAGCAATATCTACAGATACAAACAGCTATAGTAACAGTTATAAGTTAATTTGTCCTATATATTAAAATCTGCTACCTAAAGGGTTATCTAAAAATATATTTTGCCTAAATGATTCTCAAATATAAAAATAAGTATATTTCTATGAAAATATTACATGCTTTAGACTTGTAGTATCAGTGAACAACCACGTGATTATGATACATTACAGATACAATCTTAAATTGATTTTTTATTTATAAATCTTATTTTGTTGTTGTTAATCCTCATCCAAGGATATTTTTCCATTGATTTTTAGGGAGAGGAGAAGAGAATGGGAAAGACAGAGAGAAACATCCATGTGAGAGAAACACATTGATTGGTTGCCTCCTGCATAAGCTTGACCAGGGGCAGGGCCAGGAGGAGCCTGTGACCAAGGTATGTGTCCTTGACCCGAATCAAACCCGGGACCCTTTGGTCTGTAGGCCGATGCTCTATCAACTGAGTTAAACCGGCTAGGGTTAAATCTTGTATTTTAAACTAAGGTACACATACATGGCCAAGTAGTTCCTGGTAGATGCCATCTGATGAAGTAGGATGCCTTCTAACTCTAAAAATAACCTTTAAAATAAAGTTTCCAATTGGTTGGGGACATCATCCCTTCTCTCCAATCTACAGGTTTTATTGGTCCCTACAGTTATATCTATTACTTTATCCACATTTTAGTTAATCATCTGTCTTGCTCTTCCTAATCACTGTTGCATTTATGTCTCTAATGCATATGAAACTTTGGGTGTTTTTAACTCCTAGACTAAAGACAATTGAGCAAAAACAAACTATATGCTACTTCAAACTATTCCATGTCCAATATATAAAAGTTTGGTTCTTTCATGCACTATTAATAAAATTAAAAATATAATTTCAGGCAAACCATCATATTAAGTAATCATTAATTTGAACACAGAATTTATAAGATCTTGAAGAATAATGAGCTTCAAACATCTTCCATTTCAAAATGCCAACATTTGAATGGATGTATATTCTATTCCCTGTCTTTTCAGGAATACTGTGCAATCTCTGATTTCCCCACAAACCCCATCAAGAATATCAGGAAATTCTGATTATTGTAAGACTAAACACTTGCAGGAAATGCAATCAACTTGGGGTAGTGCACAACAATACAATATACAGATGATGTATTATAGAATTATGCACCTGAAGCTATTTTATTAACCAATGCAACCCCAATAAATTCAATTAAAAAGTTAAAAAAAGAAAATCAAAACAGATATAAAAGGAAAAATAGGGACTATTTTATCAGGATTAGAACATCTTTCAGATCTAAAGAAAAAACACACACATTTAGGAGACTGTATTCTATGACTTTGAAATTTGGTTCACAGAGAAAAAACATATCTACATATTTAGGACACTGATTTTAAATAATACTATTATCTTTGTTAAATCTTCTTTTTTATTTTTTTATTGTCTAAAGTTTTACATATGTCTCCTTTTTCCCCAATTGATCCCCTTCCTGTTAAATCTTCTTGTGATTAAATTACAAACTTTTCTATAATTAACAGTTTCCATTTGTAAACTTAAAAACAGTCTATTTGAGATAAATGGTTCTTAAATCAAAATGTAGGGAGTGTCCCCAAAATGTATACACATACTGAATAATTAATTATAAAGGCACCATTTATTAAAACACATTTCATTTTCAAAACTGAGTTCTCAGCTGTTAAAGTGTGCATACATTTTTTTTGGGGGGGACACCCTGTATACAGTAGAGTGCTTATAGCAGAGTGCTTATAAAACACTAGTGTGAATGGGACCAATTGGCAATTCACCAATTACAAATTTAAGGACCCTTGCCACAGGGAAGTTTGATAAAGAAAACAAAAAGAGAAGGCAAGATGTCATTAGTCTATTTAGGTGGCTTCCAATAGTCAATTATGGTTGATCTCTTCCCACCCATCCACCCCACCTTCCCTCTGAGATTGGACAGTTTGTTCCATGTTTCCATGTCTCTGTGTATAATCAACGGACACAGGGTGGTGGAGGCCTGGGGTGGGAAATGAAGGTGGGCCATAAGGGGCCAATGGGAGTGAAAAGGGGACATATGTAATAGTTTCAACAATAAAGATTTTTTAAAGAAGGCAATTATGGTTAGCATGGTACCAAAGACCAGGTATTCAAGAAAAGGCATCATAAAATAAGTCATTTAACATTTTAATTGCAACTGAAGACATATTCTGTGACACTATACACTAAATGCTGATCATATCCACATAGGTATAAGGTATAAGGATTTTTACAGATAAATATATATTTTAGGGATTAAATTTTCACAAGACTTTTATTCTTAAGAAAAACATATTAACCATCTAACTACATATGTATATACACAGAGAAATGCCTGGTAGTTCATATGCCATGATATCAATTTTAATTACCTCAGTTTTGCAGAATTTCAATTGATTTTTTTTCCTATGGTTTTCAATTTTTGTACAATTTACATGCATGATTTTAAAATTGTACACATCATTAGGAACCAGGACATCTTTCAATGATATAGAAAATATCAGCAACCAGAGCAATACCTTACAATGATCAAATTGATAACTAAAATTATCATTATAATATTAAATTGATGTGACATGGATGTATTAACTTCTCTAGTATAAATTTTGCATACTAATTTAAATCATCTCACATTGTTTATAAACATATTTAAAAAACCTTTAACAGATAACTCTAAGCAGGGTTTCCCAATCTTGCATTTTTGGACCAATTTTTCTTTGTTATGGAGAGCAGTCCTGTACACTGCTGTATGTTTAGCAGCATCCCTGGCTTCACCCACTAGATACTAGTAGCAGCTCTTCGTTAGTTGTTGACAACCAAAAATGTCTCTAGACCTCGCCCAAGTCTCCTAGGGGGCAAAAGCACCACTGGGTTAGGACCACTGGCCTCATGTAACACCAGACAAGTCAATCTCTAAGCAAGCAATTGCCTTTGCCCTAGGTAATCTGCATGGATTGGCCTATTGTGAAGGACAGCTGTCAGTCATAAGAAGTAACTGAAGCTAGGTTACTGCTTATTCAAGCATATGATGGATGCTCTTCAGATCATAATAATGACCTGAGAGCTGCTTTCCTGGCAGTGAGAAAGCTGTTTCCCCACTCTGAATTCAGTATGGAAAACTAGAAAACACATGCTTACCACTAAACTTAAACACCAAATAAGGTGGGGGAAGAACAAAAAGGCAAGAACTCCTTTAAACGTGAAAGGCCGAACAGCAGAAAAACAATGACTGGACCCAGTTCACATGTCACTTCCTCTTTAAAGCCTTCCTTAAACCCAGAAAATTAAATGCCTCTCTCTTCCGTGCTCACAAGCTCTTTGTGTATACGTAGCATATGTCATTATCAGTATTTGTTCCTTTGACGGACTCTCCCACAAGAATGTGAGCTCTGGAGGCCAACATTTTGATTTTTTCATCTTTGATCATTTAATTCATTCACTGTTTTATTAATTTATTAAGTCATCCCTATATGTCCTTAGTGATTAGCACTGTGCTTGACCCAGAATAGGCTAATTATAGTGTTGATCACGGAGGATATGAAGATAAACTCATTACATGGTAAAATATGCTAGGATGGAGGTACAAAAGCATGCAGAAAGGTTTCTAGGTCGAAATGGGAGGGCTTCTTAGATGAAGTGACTTGAATAAGTTGGTAAAGCAACTGGAGAAGAAGAGGGGTGGTGAGAGGGGAGGGAGTAGGCACAGCAGGCAAAGGAGCTCCAGGGGTAGGGCTCCAGGGAGAGTCCTGCCTCCTACTACCTTGCACAGGGGTTAGGGCATCTTTTCTGATAAAAGATTGATTAGCAAATGGACAAACAAATGAGGATGAAGCAGAATAAAGAAAGCTCAGCATGCTGAGAGGGTGGTACTGGTAGCATTAGCCTCTGGGATCTCTCTGCTCAGGTTGTAACAGGCAGGTTTGGATAACAATCAATAGCTTTGGCCAATCTCAAGGCTACTGGGAAAGTTTGGCTTGTATACCCTACTGCTTATCTTCTAATTTTCCGACTTCCTGGGATTTGGAGATAATTCAATAACAACTTATTTATAGGGAACACTTCCTTCCTTGAAAAATCCTATCTAAGGTATTGTTGCCAGAAGTAAAGATACTGCATTTTGTTTCCTGGTTCCAAAAAATGGAGACCTATCTAACACTCGTTGTAATACTTTAAGCAATAAAACAAAATTAAAAAAAAAGAAAGTAGGCATTGAACTGATTTTGTTAGTATTTTCAGTGTTAACTATTACATTGCCATACACTTATTTATTTAGAAAACACCTTTCAGACAATTATATTAAACTAGAGGCCTGGTGCACAAAATTCATGCATGGAAGGGGCACACCCTCCGCCAAGCCTGTACCCTCTCCAATTGGGGACCCTTTGGGGGATGTCCAACTGTCCGTTTAGGCCAGATCCCTGCTGGCTCCCAACTGCTCACCTGCCTGCCTGATTGCCCCTAATTGCCTCTGCCTGCCTGATCACCCCTAACTGTCCTCCCCTGCTGACCTGGTTTCCCCCAACTGCCCTCCCCCGCAGGCCTGATCTCACCCTCAACTTCCCTCCTCTGCTGGCCAATTTGGTTCTGATTGGTAGATTTCTATGCCAACATCAAAAGCTCCACATCCTAGGCAGCCATTGGCTCCCCACAGCACCCAGATTTGGTTCTGATTGGTCGGTTTCAATGCCAGTCAGAATCAAAAGCTCTGCTGGCTAGGCAGCCATTGGCTCCCCACAGCACCAAGATTTGGTCCTGATTGGTCAGTTTCTATGCCAGTCAGCATCAGAAGCTCCGCCTCCTAGGCAGCCATTGGCTCCCCACAGCACCCAGATTTGGTTCTGATTTGTCTGTGTCTATGCCAGTCAGCGTCAAAAGTTCCACCTCCTAGATAGCCATTGGTTCTTCACAGCACCCACATTTGGTTCTGATTGGTTGGTGCCTATGCCAGTCAGCATCTCTGGGCCTATCTCTGGGCCTTATCAGAGAGGCAGAGTTGAACAGCAGCCCCTGCGGAGGCTGGGAGAGGAAGAAAGGCCCCGCTGCTGGCGAAGGTCAGAAAGAAAGAGGGAGAGAAAGAGGGAGGCAAGTACTGATCAACAACTGCCACTCAGGCTCCAGATCAGACCCTCACTCTCTCTCTGGGTCACAGCCCTCTGGCCAGTCAGTGCCTAGCACTGACTGAAGGACTTTTGGGTTGGTTAGCCTTCAGTCA